>JAGXCT010034450.1:0-220699 GCA_022495035.1 Philopotamus ludificatus
AACATTGTTATATCACATAATTATCACACTCTTGGAAGAAGCTCCTGTTTTTCGGTAGTATGGTGCCTAAATAAAATTAAATAGCTGTATCCTCAGCATAGAGAGCAATATTTTGTCTTGCTATTAATGTTGTATAGGGACGTAAATCAAAATCGCATAAAAAAGACGATTCGTGTTTTATTTAACTCAAGCAAATAAATATATTTTAGTAAAAAAAACAGATAATATTATGATAGAACACATTGGTATTGAAAGTATAATAGTAATAGTCACAGATACCATAAACACGTTTTAAAAAATATAAACGTTTATATTTTTTTATAATATATCGAGTAATTTAAATTTGTGAAAATATTAATAATTATTCAATAATATCGATTATAATAGGTCGGTGCATAGTTTATTTTATTTTGTGAACATTCACCCATATATTTAATTTAATAATCATAAATTTAATCTGTTGATAAAATATATCGTAAATATTAACGGCTTAATTAAATTCGACGGAATAAATTTATTTTTTATAAACGATTTCGTAATTATCACAGATGGAATCTGAATCTTCGCTGGCCAAGAAATGACTTTCGACGTGCAATTCAAATTTATCAAAGTTCAAATTGAAAAAATTCACACCGCACAGGGGGCAGATATTGTCTTTTTTCTTGTTGCCGGTTTTAGGAATTTTAATGTTCGAATTCTGCCAAACGGAATCTGCACTTCTGTTAGGCCCGAGATACCCCTCGGAAATTCCGTCTCTGTCTGCATTATAGTTGTCACGGTCGCGCAATGAATTGGTCGGCTTCCATTTTCTTAAACTATCCGATATTTCAATATCGGAATTATCTAATACTGTTTCGTTGGATATTGTTATATCCGATATTTTTTTTGTTATATTGCTGCATTCGTGACATTTTGATTTGACTGAAAGTAAAAATTATTCATTTTATTAAAAATATTTAATATTATTCATGAATCATTTGTAAAATTGAATGTACTTACGCGGCTCTTTGAATTTAATATTATTAACAATCTTTTTTAAATCTAATTGTTGTTGCTGTAGCGTGCCCTTCATGTCTGCCATTTTATCTACGCATTTTCTAACTTCAGTCAGCGTATTGTTTCCGTAATTATCTAAACAGTTCGTTCCGGTAGATCCGGCTCCTACAACTTTCTCATTCGTCATCTGCAGTTCTATCATGTGTTCGAATTGGCTAATCAGTTCATTTTTCTCCAACATAAAACTATTTATTAATTTTAATGAGATCTCTTCTAAGCTATTCTGATAGTCTTTATTGTCCTTTTCTATTTTTGTGGGATGTTTAAAGTTGGGTGAGCTGTGGGTGAAAGTTTGCGATCTGGCTAGCATGGGGACGTGGTATTCGGCCTTGTCTGGAATAGCTTGTGTCTTGGAGAGAGCCGCGAGGCGTGCCCACAGCTTGCGGTTTTCTCGCGCTACCGCCAAGACGTGGTGCGCGAGCTGCGCCTTTTCACGGACCAGACGTGCAGCATGACGTGCAGGCTCGGGTGCCGCAGTCGGAGCCCCCGCTGCCAGCGCTGCATTGTCTCGCTCCACGCTCTCCAGCCGCTGCTGCAGCCCCCAACAGCGCTCGCGCAGCGTCTGGAGCGCCAGTCGCTCCTCCTCCGTGCTCATCGCCTTTCACGTGCGTTTGACGTTAGGAAACAATCAACTTACAGTGCTACCAACTATACATCCCTACACACACAAAACAGGCCATCGCGGCTAACCCGTGAATTTAGTCATTGCCAGTATATATCGGTTTATATTGGTTTACTTGATTACTATGCAACAAATAAAAAACTAATCTTAAAAATATCTATCATAATTAAAAGACAATATTACAGATATTCAAATATCTATATTATTGTATAATTTATAAATGTTATGAGAAACTCAGACGAAATTATATAGATGAAGAGTAAAATTGGTGGAACCCAATCCACTCGCACTTTTTTGTCCATGATAATGATTTATATTAATAAAATCGTTTTTAATTTAATTATTCAATAATATTCTTAGCAGTTAACACATACGTAATTACATTCTTTATTAGAGGCATCATAGCTTGAATTTAACAAGAATCCTATACAGATCGTTTCATAACCGCTACTGACATAGGAAATTATTTAGATAAGTGGCTTTTCAGGCAAATAATGCATCATGCACACATCCCAGACAAGATACAACGCGAAAACACAACAATGTATCCGGTTATCGACTATTAAAAAATAGATGTAAATAATCCAACTCCATAATTCAATGGTACTTATGGTATTATTATTAAATCTATACTAACGTGGGCGAAAAATTAAAAACAATATGAGCCTATTTTTACTTAATACGTTTAGTTAGTTGATCTCCAATACAATCTTAATATACAGCTTTAATGCAATCTCAATGATCATATGGTACATTATCAATAATCATATAAAAAGTCAACTAACTGAGGATTACAGCATTTAATAACCGATACATATTTAAAAATTGTAAAGCCTCGACACTAGAAAATATTATTTTTGATAACCGATACGGTTCCAATGAACTTACTATTATTGGGCAAGGTGTGGAGGTTATCAGTTTTCATTTCTCATTGGGCTAATGTAATCTGTACTTGTTCACCGTTAAATGTGACAATCATTATACATATATTGCTATCTAAGAAATACGACGAGTTTACTATGTACGTGATGATTCTTTAAAAGTACGAATATTGTGTTTATCATACGGAAGTAAATAATACACATAAAACTTTATATGAATATAACACATAGCTGAGATGATTAAATACAGGACTAATATAAAATCACATTATTAATTAGCCAGTGCCATATTTTGTATGTAAGAAACAATTTGTTTATTTTTTAAATAGTACCTGAATAGGTAACCTTTCGGCGTAATCTATGAATTTTGGTAATTCTTTATGATACTGACCAGGGGAGAATGTAAGTGTGAGTGATTCATTAACTCTGCATCTTTAAAATATTTAAAAAAGTCAAAATTTTGAATTTAATCATAGTCAAATAAATATATAATAGTATTATTTACGCTCTGTGGTTATTATTATTGTATTTACCATATTTAATTTGGAATTCTGCAACCATCGCAATCCTGGCCTCGGGGTTGGGTCGGACCCGTCTCTTCTGGGGTTTGGTAGATGGACGAAAGAAGCCCAATATCGGCGGAGATCGTACAGGGTCATCCATGTCGCAAAGGCCCACATCAGGTTAGGATGCGATTTAAATGAATTATTTAAGTATTTATTTGCAATAAGAAAGGATTTAAAAATTTGGCCACAAGTCGCACTGATTATGGCCACATAAAGTGACGTGTTTGCAAACACTGCGTCAGTCGGTCGCTGTGCTTGGCGTGACGTGTGTGACGGTCGTGTATATAGGCTATTGCTTTGTTTTCGCAATAAATGTGTCATACTATAATCCGTGACAGGTTTGGTTTGTTTTAAGAATTTCTACATCAACAACAATCTTTCACTCTATATACAATATATTGTAGTTTTTCTTAATTAGGACAGTACACTCAAATGTCATAAGGTATTCCGAATACCATTCACACTTTATTTATTTAATGATAATGTTTTATAAAACATAGTGTATTAGCTTTAATCTTGTGATGTGGAACATTCACGTTGTTATATTTTCCATCTACATTATAATAACCCACAGAACAGCTATCATCCTACACATCTTCCCATTTATCTATGTAAATATATTGTTTTACATTTATTAACAATGGAAATATTTTAGAATAATCTTAAGTATGGCAGAATTAACAATTCATTTAATTGAAGAATATTTTTGTCTTATTTTTTAATCAGCATTTCTTGAAATTGATCATATCATTGTTTGAACTATTATCTTAACGATCATATAATTATCATGCATTGATTTTTACTTAATATTGATAATCAAATTGATGTCATTCATCACATCACGACACACTATTTAATTCAGTAAACATTGATTAGATATTAATATTGTAAATATATTAGTTTTATAAATATTTATGATATATCATCTTAATGTTTCCGAATATAACGCTACACCGGAAGATATCTGTTATCCATATTTTTCTATGAAGACCAGATGTATGTTTAATATTTATTTTTATACAGACTCCTTTAATGATCGCCTTGGTTTAGCATGTGTCGGTTAAACTATGGCATTTATTTAACGCGTTAACGTTTGTATGAATCATAGTTTGTGTATTGCATGTGTGAATGTAAAGTTTTGCAATGGTTTTAGTATTATTGAATGGCGATAATTGAAATATTTTCACATTTCGCACATTATTTTTATCTTGTGTCAACATTTTTCGATTTGGTATTTATTACCTAGATAGGAATGCACTATCTGTTGAAATTTTTAAGGATTTTCTTATCTAATACCTGAATAATCCCTTTGCCACTTTTAAAGGATTATGATGTGATATTTTATTTTTTATATCACTCTTTTTTAAAATAGGATTTTTTTTTATTTTAATGCGTTTCGGAAATTCAAGTCATTCCTTACATACTAGGTTTTAATAAAATCATAAACAATTTGCGTTTTTATCAAAAAAAAAATTATTCGGGTCGGAATTTATTTTGCCAAATATTGTTTACCTAAAAAGGCCCCGCCTTGACATCCTCTGATAACAACAACAGGACCCATAATCCCAAATATTTATATTAACTATCTGATAAAAAAAGTCATATCGACTTCTATACGACGATCAATACATTAACGTGTTTAGCGATGCGATAAATCCCCCGGTATTTAGAGGGGCCCGAATTTTTCTAGACAATAAATATTTGTAATGTCGGAATACCCTTATAAAAAAGAAAAGAAGAAGCAAAACAAATTATGAAGTTCAATTTTGTTTTTTTTTTTTTTTTTTTTTTAGTTCATAAGTGATATAAAATTAAATATGCTTCCAAAACATTGCAAAATATATTAATTGATCTAAATCAGGGATGCACAAACCGTTAATTTTATGGTAGCTTGTGCGCAAAAAAAATCAAAATATTCTCACTGCGCGGCTCTTTGTTGGCAAGAATATCATCAGCTTTCACTCACTTTTCTTCCAAGAGATTTTTAGTTTTCGGTCAAACATAAAATTTTCTCGCTGCGTGGCTCTTTCTCCTGACCGAATTGATCAGCTTTGAGTCAAAGATTCAATTTGTCTCGCTATATGGATAGTTTTTATATATTAAATTATCATCTTTTGGTCAAACATCAAAATTATCTTGCTGCATGGCTCTTTCTTTTACGCAAAGTTGTCAACTTCTGATAAATTAATTATTTAAAAGCAATATTATTAATAATATTGGTTTAAATATCATAATTTTCGCGGTTTATTTTCACTTAAGTTCATTAGTTTTAATACAAAATCTTGTTTGGAATGTTAAAATTATATTGTGCATTTAAGAGCTTTAATTGTTACATTTGGATGTCATTATATTTTAAATTTATAATTAAAAAAAAATCCTCGTTTCTTTTAATTTGGGGGGAGGACCTGATCACTTTCTCACGACGTATCTTGACGTTAGCTATACTGGATACGTATTCAATTGTTGGCTGTCGAAAAAGTTTCACATGTTTTGAGTTCTCGGCGTTTCTTATTTTACTTTTGGAAAAAAATGTAATTGTGGAAAGATTTTTTTCAAAAACAATATCGTTATGATATCAGCCTCTATAATCGCCGGACATGACTCCCTGGGTCTTCTTCCTATTAAGATAAAAAAAAAAACATGAAAAAATTACATTTGGAAGGAGATAAACGCAATATTGCGTTCCAAAAGTTCATTAAAAATTGGAAAAGTGTATAATTTTGCTGTGATTTGCTGAATTGAACCTAAAACATTGTCCTTGATCTGATTTTTTAATCCATATCTATCTCTGTTGTAATAATGCATTGCATATGTAAATTTTTATTAATAATTCGTGATTATTAACATTTCCTGTCCACCATACATGTGTTGCTATCATTATTCACATAAGTCATGCCTTTGTGTTTCGTATATTTACATGTATGTCTATACCATTCTGTATTGGTATGATATGATAGATATGTACACACTGATGATTAGCAATCGATTGAAACAGTTGTTGGAACAATTTAGTATTATACATAAATTTAAAGGTAAATAAAAAACAGTGCATTTTTCGAATAAAAATGATTAATTCTTTCGTAGTAACATATTATGGGAAGTTGAAAAATATGCTAGCAATTGTAATAAATAAATAAAACAATAATAAAAATAGCGATTTGATTTGTTTTTTATCGAAAAACATTTTTATTTGCGATTTTATGTTACGATTCGTCGCAGTTTCGCAAAGATTCCAATGTTTTTGTAATTATTTTCATCTGAAAAATAATATATTCTACAGTTAATCAATTCAAAGCTGTTTCTCGTCATTTATATACAATATTTACAAGGGCGGCTCGTCCTTGGGGGCAACCGGAGCACTGCCCCACACACACTTATCTTAATAAAAAATAATAAGTAGCTGAAATATGCGAACAGAACCGTATTCGTATGTATATGGGCAGTCTTATATTCGTGCTGGTCACGTGGTCGCTAGCTTTGACGCGAACGATTGTTATTGGTTAGTTAGGTAGTGGAGGTAAAGAGAAAAGTTCCGTATTACTGTATACAGAAGGTCACTTTTCGTTTGCTGCGTAAAGCACTGTGTGAGGCAGACCTGTATATGCCCTGTTTCAATATCTGTAAAATCAAATAAATGTTAATATAAACTTTCACCTCATCACGCCCCACCTGTTTCAGCCGCCAAGCCACGAGCCGCCCCTGTATATTTATTTTAATTATTCTAGTATGCCTCGTGTGGCAGATATGCTGCTGGATGATATGACCCGCATACCCATATAAATTTAACAAAACGAGGGGAACAGAGCCACAATGCATTGGTACTTTTTGTGACCACTTGGAATGCTTGTTCCCACAAATGGTAAAGCTCAATAATTCCTTTTATATTTGTCTTTTTTTGAACTGTTTATTTTCGATGGAATGTTATTGCAATGCAAGAACCTCATCATGTTTGCAGAATAATGTGGCCTACGTGTCATGTTACGATTAAATATTGGCGTGATGATTCAATCGTCATATTTCAATTTTATCAACTCATCAGATTCTGAATTTAAGTCATATCTTAAGTACTTTAAGACGTTAATGTTGGGAAATTAATTTATTTTCGCTTCTGTTGCCACGGGCGCTATGTTTTTTTCCGCTCGCATCCGGTACGATGTGCCGAGTGCGAGTGAAACGCATTAGTGACACGTGTCGCGAGATTTTATCGGTCGTCAGCAGTCGGTGGCGTGTCCTCAGTCCGCATCGGGATATCGTCGAGTATGCGTGTCATTTGTGCGTCATATTAATTAATATAAAAATCCAAAATATTGTTCAAATTATGAAGCATAACATGAATAATTATTTTTATTTGAATAATCCATTTTTTCGACTATTAATAGACCCCCTTCGGATGACGCCCTTGTTTTCGAGCCCCCGTGACGGATCGGTTAGCTATCATTGACGGCGCTCCGTCAGTACACACACTGATGAGTTTAATATACTCTAATTTTAGATTTTATAGACTTGATATTACTTTTTCAAATATATCTGCTTCTTTTGTTGTACCTGTGTTATCTATGTTATTTATTTATGTATCTACGTATACCTGAAATTGATGAACTGTTAAGAGAACGAGAGTTAAAAAGAGAAAAGTTAGTAGATTTTTTGAAAAAAGGTTTATTTTTCAAAAACAAAACCAAAAAATAATAGATTTTTTGAAATTAAAGGCGAGGCCGACATATTACGTTGAAAAAAATAATTTGTCGACGGCAGTGATGACTTTTAATCAATGGTAAAATGGGGGAAGAACTGTAATTCTCGACCCAACTGAGTAAATTATATAATAATTTTAAATGAAATATTTTGATTAATGCATTTCTTCTATTATTGTAACCTACTTTTTTTGATTCAAAGAAATCTCTTTCTTTATTGATTTTTCTTTTTAAAAAAAATTTAAGCCCTTTTTTCTCAAATCTGTACCAATACCATTCTGACTACTCACAAATTTATTCTAATACTCGACTCCTAAAACTCAATCAATTATCCCCAGGAAAAGCTAGTAAAAATCGCTTTTAATTCAATCAATATTTATTAGGAATTAGGGACAAGGGTCCCTAATTCCTAATAAATATAATATAAGATAATAAATATTAATAAAACTGATACTCGCAAGAAGTAAATAATAGTCAGAATGCGCCTTATCAAAAGAATATGGCGCATTGTGTTTTGATCTCCGATCAAATTTCTTTATTTATTTTCATTGTAGGTTTAGTAATGTTCAGTTGTTCATTATCGTATTGCAAAAACACTGGGCTGTTATTGTAATCATTGGTCTCTTGATTTTCAATTGTTCTTTTAAATGATTCAATTGTTAGTAACATAATATCGATGTTATTGTTTAACTAAGTTGAAGAATTTCGCAGTAGACGGTTCCTTTTTTTTTTGCTTATTTCCTTGGCAACTATTGTTTTTTTATATCGATAATTTTTGCAAGGTACTAATTATACTTTCCGATCATCAATTAATATTATATATAAGTCTTTCCGATAATTCTTTCCATAATTGTTAGCAGATTTTCTATTTCTATATTCATATTTAATATTTAAAAGAATTAAAATGTCCTTGTTGCTTATGCTTTTGTAAGTTTTTGCAGCCATTGTAGTAAATTTTTGTGCAGTTATGCGTTTTTGATACGTCGTAACTTCTGAAAACGGTATTTAATTTTTTATTCCAATTTTCGCGGTCGTTGAGTAGTTGCTGTTGCATTATATTCAGCAATGATTTTTTTACACGATTATTATTACAGTTTCTCGTTTTTATATAGAAAATTAATCCAAAGATCATGATTTAACCTTGATACTTCAACTACGTCATCTATATTTTCAATAATATCCGGAAATATAGTAAATATATATGAATATTAAATAAACAAAATATATTTAATTAATATTTGCAATCTTTTAAATAAATTTAGCACTGTACTCTAGTATCACCTCACTTTCTCTTACATTCTTTGCATAGTCAAATCATATGGATCGTCATTCTAGTTGCAGGCGGTCATAGTTATCATTAAATTATTATATATAATATTTAAAAAAAACCAATTATTATTTAAATATTGATAACGCTGTTGCAATAATTGGCTTCGATTGCATAATAATTAAATGCGAGATATTTTCTCTTGCTTTATACATAACTCCACAATCCACTCGAAGCTGTTTACCTTCGATGGTACCACGATTTTGCGACAAAAACCAGCATCAATGAACTTCATCTGGCGCACGCGTCAATATCAATTTTTCATACTTCATTTCTTTCAACTATTTCTTAAAATAGAGCGTCCAGCTAAAATAAATATACCGTCAAAAATTGTTTTGCAGCATATTTGAAGCGATTGCCTTGGATGCGTAGGCGCATCTAATTGTCAGACATTATTCGGGACGCTGAGTTGTGTGTTCGCATTGAGATTGGCTTCATTCCATCGCATAAAACACGAAATGCACTGATTGGTAAACAGAAGCACGATTTCATTAGTGTCATTGGGACCAGACGCGCACGACGACATTCAGAAAGAGTGTGTACATTTTTTATTATTTTTAATTGCGTCTAATATAGTTTTACTGATCTCTACCCCAGTGTCATCTGTTATGGCCAAGTTTTAAATGGCCACGTTTTGCGGTGTTATGTTGCATTTTTTATTCAAAATGGCGGCCGCTGTCAGTTTAAATATGACACCGCGACGAAGTGGATCGCGATTGACCAGTTGTACTGTCTACACAGAATTATCGATGTGGTAACGATTTCATAATTGATTTAGATTTGAAATTAATATTGCAAAAATTTGCAATACTCCAATAATCAAGTACACAATTAATTCAAATTTTATATTGTTAAGTATTATGTATAGAGATTGCCTTACAATTTTTATAAAATATGTAATACAATGATATCCCATTGTCTATAGTGGTATCTGATTCTCGAATAATTGTCGAGAAGTCTTGACTTTATGGATGGGCGCCAAAACATTAGATCGGTGAAGATCCATATTACTTAAAAACACAATATCGAAGCTGAATTGAACAATTTTCGGTATTTTTATATAATTTTATCTTGAGCAATTTTTTCTTGAAATTAACTTATAAATACTTTCTTGGTCATTGTTTATCATGCACAGAGTTCCATTAAGATTATCCTTATCTTATCTCGCTAAAAACAATGAATAGCAAATATGTAAACAAAGACTTGCATTGAGGTTTTTTAAAATACATTTTTCATATAACTACGCATACTTTATAGGAAAAATAATTTCTAAGAATTAAATCGATTTAGTTATATTATATTCCACATAATCACGAACAACACGATTATTCATAAACCGCATATCTATGGAGATTATGTTTAAAAATTGTGTGGGTTTATCATTTTAAGGATATGTAATTGTCTTTTTCCGTATCCTTTGATTTAAAACTCAACCGATTTTTAAAACGGACGAAATTGGACATCCAAATGATGTCCAGTAGAATACATTTGCTAAAAACAGATCAATCATCTAATTTAAAGCAATTAAAGGCATAGTTATGTCATTTTTATGCAATAATGCGTCAGGAGATTTCGTTTGTTTTGTTCCTTCTAACATATTCCGTCTCAGTCGCACGTCTAGGCAACCGTCATATACAAATTAAAAAAGGCGCCATTTGTTTTGTTGCCGTCTCTTTCTAGCTGAACAAAACCATTTATTATTTTTATAGCAATGGGGGGGGGGGGGTTGTTTTGTTGCCGTCCGCTTCTAGCATATTCCGTGTCGGTCTCGTACCATACGCCAAGTAACCTCTTACTGCTGATTTTCCCCAACAACTTTTGTAAAAAATAGCAATGGCGATTTGTTTATTTCCGTCCGGTGTGTCGACGATTCTCCAATGCTTCTGATATATATTAACAAAACCACATCGTCCGAAGGGGGTCTATTTATAATGGAAAATAGACCCCAAACATTTTTAGTCAAGATTTAAAAAAAAAGGTTTATTCTCAGAATAAAAATAGTTATTGATGTAATAAATCAGGGATGGCGAACGAGTACCCCGCGGGTCACAAAGTGACCCGCGTGTGAAATTATCGAACCCGCTTGAATTTTTAGATATAATTGTAAAAGCCTTAATTTAATAAAAAATAAAATAATTTATAATCTGCTACTAATATCACTAGATGCCGCCACATCTTTAAAGAGCTAGAGTGTGATTAGGGACATAATGAAGTGTCATTGCTTGTAAATTTTATTGTTAATAAAACTTGTAAGCCTATAAAATAAACCTATGTGACCCGCCACATGCATTTAATAAAAAAAAATATCAAATTTGACCCACTTGGGAAAAAGGTTCGCCATCCCTGTAATAAATGATCCGCCCACTCGGTGATGTCCCACTACAGACTGAGGACAATAAAGATAAAAGCTTATTTATAATATTTATTCTTTAGCCCCTTTTAGACAAATACCAAAAGTTTGTGAAATGTAGGAATTATAATAAAAGAGTTATTCAAGATAAATAGAAAACTTGGGTTTCTAATAGACCCCATCGGCAAGGCTAAGTTAAGGTTGATTCGATGTCCAAAAAAACGTGGATGATTGCTCTGGTATTTTTTGAGTTCTAAGTTCTAACACAATATTAGATATGGCGTTTAGCTCCTTCAGCGAGTCATATTTATTTCCTCCATGTTGGAAAACTACTTCTTTCATATTTTTTTATCTACGGGAAATAGAAAGAAATCGCAGGGGGTCATGTCCGGCGAATACGGATGTTGAAGCATCACAACGATATAGTTTTAATCTAAAATTCATTCCGTATTTTTCATTTTTTTTCAAGTAAAGCTCAGAAAACACATTTCTCCAAAATCATGCAAACTTATGTTTTTAACATAATAATATTTTATATTTTTTTGTGCTGATGATTCACTAGTATGCAATCACTAATATGCTTTTTTTAACATATGTTATTTTATATGAACTTCAAGTAATTTCGCGGAAACTACCTACAACTCAATAGACTCCAGTACAGTGGGCGTAAAACTCTGAAACATCAATTCGGCTTACTTGTTATTATTTTCCAATAAATCGTTGTCTAGTATTGTAGAAATCTTAGAGATTGATCTGAATCATCTAGCTAGGTGAGAGATGTATTTTTAGATGGATGTCCACAATGACGTGGCCGATATTAAACATTTTAAATTCTATGCTGACTGAAAAATGGACCTTCAGCTCGATTAATCGAGACCCACGCAATATTAATCTGTATGACATGGCTGTATACAATTAGATCAAACAACGCAATACATGGAAGATCATACAGGGGTCCATAATTCATGGCAATTGATTTCCGACGTACAATTACTCGCTTCATAATCATACACAGACCCGAAACATTATTTTATTGATTTATAACTAAAACTACAGTGAACCTTTTTACAATAGTTGAATTCTTACTTTTAATTAAATATATAGTTTATTTAAAATACATAGTTTTGAAAGCACTGCTGCTTAAAAATGTCTACTCTATTAGTAGCCAAGCGATAGTCGTATATTCAAGTGCTAATTAGTTTCATAATTTGTGTTTTTTTTTTATTATAAAAAGAAAACTATGACAATTCATCAATTTAATCTTTTAACCAGGGCTCTTCTACATTTTTTCTTCGCGGCAAATCTAAATTATAATAAGGTGATGATGACATTTTAATTCCAAAAAAAAAAGAAATGCAAAATATAGTCATAAAACGTTGACGGTGTCGTTTATTTTTCGAATCGAGTAAAAAATATAGACCAGCGGGGCATATACTGGTATGCCCCAAACAGAGCTTTACGCAGCAAACGAAAAGCGACCTTCTGTATATGGTAACACGGAACTTTTCTCTCTACCTCCACTGACTGACAAACAACAACAATCGTTCGCGTATACGAATATATACGAATACGGTTCTGTTCGCATATTTCGCATATTATTATTTTTTATTGGGATAAATGTGTGTTGTGAAGTGTCCTGGTTGCTCCGTGTTTTTTTTTTATTATAAAAAGAAAACTATGACAATTCATCAATTTAATCTTTGAAATTGTCTGACATGTTCTGCAATGATTTTTTATTTTGGTCCCCCATGAATGAAAAATCGATAAATGGTTTTCTTTTCGCTACCCTAAATTGTTAATATTTATCAGGAGCGTTGGAGAATCGTCGACATTTCGATCGAAACACGAAAATACAACAGCCCATCGCCATTGCTCTTTTTTTACAATGGCGCATGGTGCGAGACGGAATATGTTAGAATAGGACGGCATCAAAACAAACGGTCGCTATTGCTAAAAAATCGATAAAATTTAACTCAGGTGTTTTCAACCTTTTTCCTTAAACTCGTAAATGTTGAATTCTTGTCGATTGTAAATATTTGGGATACTGAGACATAGTGTAATTTTCTTATATTATAGTAGTGGAGTATATCATTTTTTTGGTAGGGCGTAAAATTTTGGGTCCATAATTAGAAAAAAAATGTGCTCAACTGTTGACCTTGTCTGTTTTACGAGGTTTTGTCGTATTGTTGATGCAATGACAGAAGACACCGAAGAAAAATTATCTATTGTCTACCGAACGAAACGATTCGTGACGACCTCTACGATAACTGAATCTTTAATAATTATGAATCATACAGAAAAGTGTACGATATTGTATCGGTATTTATGCATAACGGTTTTTCAAAATTGCAAATGACGTCATTGACGATTGCGAGTGACTGGACTCGATCGATTTGTGCAGCTTAATATTTCTGTTTCCCCTATTTGTTATTCGGCCAAGGTTGGGGACAGACTGGTTTTGTGCGGCCGATTAACCCCTTGTCTGGTAGGTTGTACAAACCGGTTTCATATTCCAGAATTCATATTTAACACTCTCGTTCTATATATGAAAAAATGTGTTTAATAAAATATATTCATTAGAAAAATATAGTGATCTATTTTTTTAATTCAATACATTTTATTGACGCGTTGTTGCGTCATAGCGAAATTTTGCGGTCAGCCTATTCACGCATTTTTGCGTACTAAACATTATGTAACTTTTATTTGAAAAATATCAGGCGAGTTCGAAATAGATATTTGTATTGATGTTTTATTGAAAAAATATAGAACACAAACATATTTTCTACAGTATTTATCTCAAATGACTAGGGAACTCTGAAAATCCCTCTCAAACTCGAATATGAAAAATTGTCTTTATAGTTTTTTTATCTTGCGGCGCTCAGTTCCAAGTATATGTAGGTTTTATTTATTTATTTTAAATAATATAACCTATTTCCCTACCCATATAAAGGTTGGATTAAGATTTTAAAGATATGAGATAAAATGAATCTTTCACATTTACATTTCGCTCTAGCCAGTGTCACCATCATATCCCAGAATTCATAGATATCGTTCGAAAGTTCAATCCGAGTACTAAATTACCTCGGTACAGGTAACACTAGGGGTTCTAAACCCTTTTTTTAATGCGAGCGTATTCGAGATTGCAAAAGGTGATATCTCACAGATGATAATCCCGAGCCTCAGCACTCATTAACCTAGCCGTGTCGATGGGGATCCAAATTTCTGTTTTTTCTCGAATATCTCTTTTAATATAAATCCTACATGTCACAAACATTTTGTATTTGTCTAAAAAAATCATATATATAAAATTTAAAAAAAAGTTGATGGAGAATACATCAATATCTTGACTTCAAATGCTTGGGGTCTATTTTCCATTATAAATAGACCTCCTTCAGGCGACGCAGTTGGTTTTGAACCGTCGTGATCGATCGATTAATATTGGATTAAAATTTAAAAGAGGGAAATTTTAGGATAGTTGTTGATTTTAAGATTTTATATATATTTATTTATGTTTAGTTTGTTTTTACAATCCCGAGGGTTTATTCCAGGTTTACATAGCTTTGATATTATATTTAATAAAATAGGTATTTTATTTTTGCTACGCATTTAGCGTTTTTTTGCAGAACAAATTTATATTTACATGATAATAAGAATATAACGTTTTTGTGATGCCATCATTAAAAAAAGCGGTTTGTAATTATAAAGTCAAAATAATCATCATAGGAATCAGGATGTGACTGGAAAATGATTTTAATCAAATTATTCAAAGTTATAGTAATGAAAAGTATTATTAATTTAAAAAAATATATATTTTAGTATAATTAATTTATTCCTGATTTAATGTGCCAGTTTGTATTAAGGTTAATTAATTATCATTATGTATAATTAACATATGATATTTTTATTAAAATTAGAAAATGTTTTTGATACGACATTCCACTATGCGTATGCGCATGCGTATTACTTCGATGATATTGATCTTAACCCTTTCAGTGCGGGGCGCATGACGTACATGCGCATACAAATCGTGTCAGGGTGCGGCTGCATGTCGTACATGCGCGAGATTCTTTAAAACTTTAACTTGTCGTTACATGTAAACTAGACCGAGTTAAGTGATGGTGTTTGTTCTATAAATCAGCTAATGAACACAGTTATCAATAAATATACAACATATCACAAGAAATTTATAGGAACCATGTAATATGTAAATATGAATAGTAACGATTCAAATGTCCGCAGTAGTATCGGTGACGTATCTCGGCTCAGGGGTTGTTAAGAATGTTCCACGTACATTATGTTCCACATACACGTGTACGGATGTAATGGTATAAGAAAATTGCATTTCGCATTTTTGATTTTGATTCGCATTCCCATTTTTTTGTAACTTAATCTCTGTTTGAGCAATTGATATTTTGTTCGATTTATTATTACGAAAATAAATCGAATCGAGTTTATTTTTTTAGTTGAGATGGAAGAACATATTCTAATCAACATGTTTGCATAAATCTCTTATAGTAAATGGTCTAATATAGCGGTAAACTTTGAATACAAATTTTACCTCGCCAAAAAAATAATTTGGTCCAAAACGGCGCCGCACTCAGATTCAGAATTGTGTTTAGACCCGCCGCATTGAAAGGGTTAATTAGTATATGTTTAGGGCTATGTATACTGACAAAAAACTACTTTTTTAAAATAATTATTTATATATCCAGATATGTTGCAGATGTTTATATTATAAATGTTTACCCCTATTGCGGTTGCTTTGTGCTTATTTTGTGGTAGTTGTCTTTATTTTTCCATGAATCTATTTTATGATGATAAATAATTACATTTTATTACAGAGCATCGTATTTAGACAACTGCGATAATTTGTCAACACGATATGTGAATATTTTTTAGCTGTTACAATCATTTTTTTTTTCATAACGTCCAATTTGTCATCGTTGACGTATCATTATTTTAGTAACGTGAGCATTATTGCGTTAAAAAATATCAATTTTTGATTGATGAATAATCTCATTCTATAAATATATAAATATATATTTTTTTAAATTTGGATTATCAATAAAAAATAATTACTTTTGCGAGAATATATTATCGCATTTTACAGCACCATTGACGCACTTATCTGCGGTTTGTCTCTGAAAGTACATCATAATTCTGTTCATAATTGCGGTTTTCATGATAAATATAACATTGACAATTAAATTGTACATTGTGTTATCAGTATAATAAAAAAACCCAATTACATTTTTTATTTTTGGTTCATTAATTTATCCTAAATTGCTGTAAAATTGCAATGTTTATCATGTAAATTAATTAATTTAATTATGTATTTTATTTATATAATAAAATTAAAAGAATTAAGTATCGCAAATAATTTTAAAGTCATAGAATATGCTTTTAAAAACAAAAAAAATGGTGAATAAAAAAATAAGTACAGTATGTTATACGACAACGTAGTAATTACATATATTTGGAGTGGACGATGACCTTCACAAGATGATTCACAATCTTAAATAAATCGACTCCAAAATAATCTGCAAGAAAATCATAATCAAGATTAATATTAATAATCGTGCCATAGTTTAGGATCTCGAAACGAGGTTGAATCAAACTCTTCAAGTGATTAATGATCTAAAGAAAAGCAAACAAGCTTATCAGCTTGCTGGATTATAAATGTAAAAAGGAGTTTCCAGACGAACTAAAATAATAGACTTCGTGAATCTTTGAGTTGCGGTAGATATATTTTACTAGCTACTTTGAAGCAACAAATAGGACCTGTAGTATGCCAGATTTGATCAAAAAGCGTTTTTTTTAATTTCGCAGGGTTTATATTTCAAAATGTATGGGAACACTTGATACTGAGGTCTTTTACAATGCTAGCCATATTGAATGCTTATTTTATTCTTGGCTGCTGAAAATGTTACACCTATTTTAATGTGGAAGAAATGGAAAATGTGAAAATGTTATATTCACGTATATACGAAACCGGAAAAATCTTACAGGATTGGTCCACATACATTGCCTTGCCTAAGAAAAGCAGACCGATGGACTGCAATGGCTACAGACTATTTAGTCTTATGTTTCACGGGTTAAAAATTCTCCTGAAAGTCGTACAAGCCACAATTTAAACAAAAACCCAAGGACTTGGAACAAGAGAAGCCCTCTTCTGCATCAACGTTCTACTACAAAATTGCAGAGTTCTGGAAGAATCTATTTGTTTGCTTCGTTAATTTTGAGAAAGCCTTCGACCGTGTACAACATTAATAAGTAATAGAAGCACTAAGACACGTCGGACTTGACAAAACAGTTTTTAAGACTTGAAAATTCTGTACTGGCACCAGTTGACATTGTCGTGTTGCGTGTTGTCACCGATGCTTTTCTTTCATTCATATTCGGAGTTGGTGTTCCATGAAGTAACACAAGACTGTCCGAATAGAGTACGAATTGAAGGGGAAATAATAAACAACATCCGTTTTGGGGACGACACAGTGATACTGGCGGAAATTGACGAAGAACCTCGAATATCGCTGAAGCGTGTCCAAGATGTGACATAACAATTAATATTTAAAAAATCAAAACTATGGTCATAAGCGAAGAATTAGAAAGGATAAAAATATAAATACCTGGGTGTCTACATTAGTTCAAAAGTAGAAGAAGTCGATGTCGGATTGAGATCCGTTTCCAAACACTGCCGTGCTACGTGTGATTTGTACTTCTGTATGGTTGCGATACAACATTTCAAATGTGATGCTACCAAAGATGTTGAAGATTCCATTGACGGAGCACGTTAAAAATACAACCGTACTTCAACTTGTAAAACTGCTTGTGGACACTGTAAACAATCGTAAAATTTAGTACAGTTAACCCTTCTATAGCGTTCACTTCTATAGCGTTTGCGGTGGTTTTTTTTGTATAGCGGTCCCTTCTATGGCGTTCATTTTACAATGTACGTGTACTTAGAAAATAATTATCAGTAACTGTTTGCCCAATTACGTGCAGGCACGGGAAATTGTCTAACCACCAGCGCCACGGCAAACGCTACTACGAATTTATTTATGAATAAATATAATATTTTTAAATGAAAATTAATGCAGGGACATCTTTTGAAGTCAATGTGATTGTTAGAATGTCGATATGTTTAGCCGTTTCATTTTATTTTAAGTTTATACGGCGTACGGTATATGTACGTAATATGTATTCTAAATAAAACATATTTCCGAAAAGGTTTCATAATTTATATTTTCCTTATCATATGCTAAAGCATTTTAAAAAAAAATAACTAAAACTGTCCCTTTGAACTCCCCTGGCACATCTGTTGTGAATGAAAAAACTGGAAGAAATATGCTAGGTCAATAACCCCTCGCGCCTATAGGCACGAGCTATCGTTATCCAACTAAACACGTACAAGGTTATTGAAAATATAAAAATGGGTCAAATGTTTGATTTACTTCAAATCGCAAATACAATCAAAAGAACCTAACCCCAAATTGTGTATGGGTGTCTAACTTTCTATAGCGCGGTCCCTATTTGAACGCTATAGAAGGGTTGACTGTACTTTATATTTATCATTCGTGGACCAAAATATCGTCTTCTGCAGACCATCATGAAGAAAAAAGTGGAAAGTAAACGCTGGTTAGGAAGAAAGGACTGAATTGGAAGCTCCAGAATTGTTTTCCAGCTTTCCACTATGGAAAAAAAAACAAGAACAGGTAGATGACCTACGTCTGAAGACCTACAAGCCACCTACAGAATAAGAATATTTTCCGGGGATGACCCTCGCGATTTATTACAATTATTGAAGATGACAAAAAATTACGTTTTACTATTGAATCAAAGATTTGAGATTTTAAACGTTTCCAAAATTATTGACGTTTGCTCCGTGTTGAGTATTTCATCGACCTGAAGCGATAATATGCTGAAGAATCGAGATCTGCTGATACGATCCGTTTTCTATGCTTTCGCGAATGAACCATGGATAGGAGAGCTTCTGTGATAATTTCTCCATTGAAAAATGATTCCAATAATGTCTTATTTTACTACTAGAACTACTACATAAACTTCGACAATGATTTTTGTTGCGTTTTGTGTGTAATAAATAAAATATAGCTAATTTCACTTGATCTCAATTTAGGATCATATCAAGGAATAATATGATTATTTAATCCAATTCGTTATTGTGGTGTGGCTTCTTATTGTGTATCTTTGCCTCCAGGGTCATGATCCGGATGTCCAGGTCATCAAACTTAGGGTTCAATAACAAAAATGATTCATAATCTAATTATCTCTACGCATAGTCATCCTTGGTTCATCTAATCGATAGAGTATTTTGCGTGTGAGGGAGATTGGCATAGTCTGTTGGTTATGGTTATTTCGCGCGCATATATTTTGATGACAATTGGTGCAAATTTTCAGACGGTTCCCGTTGTCCGGCGGAAATCCCAATGGACTTTTTTTTACTCATTCAATTTGTGGTTGTCCCAACCAATGCGGCTGAAGATTTATTCCTGCTGCTTTTCCTCTGTCCCTTGTCCGCTCCAAACAATTGGTGTGTGACCACCACTCGTGTATTAGGTCAATGGTGTCATTGTAATTGTGAACGTTGCGGCTTGATACACTTTGCATATCATCGTCGACATCCGTATTTAGATGATTTTAACCCAGACACAATCACTTTTCTGCATTATACTCGGATCTTTAATGTTATGCCGCTGACCCGCCAGGAATTTGCAACGCCATTGTCCGAGCCCGCTTCGTTGTTCATGAAAAACGAACTCTTTTCGCGCATGCGCATAATCTCACGTATCGATATTTTCTATTGGCGACGTGATGTTCAGTTTACATAATGTTGAAGGTGGTAATCATCTTGTTTTTGAGAATATGCTAATGTGTTACGTGTACTTTGTACCTGACAAAAATATTTTTTTCTATTTAAAATACTGACTTACATACTAGCACATGAATATAAAACGCGTGATCTTGAGCGTTTCATCTAGGAATACGACCATTTATGCGGATAAAAATCAATTAACTTATTATTTTACATTACTCATCATTTCTTGAGTCTTATGCAATTAAGAACAGATTATTTTTATTCATCTTAATTTCTGTTGTGCAGTTTTTTCGCATAGTATTGATTCTACATCACTATGAGTTTCTTATCCAGCGGTTTTTTTAACTAATTCAAAATTTTACGTCAATCCTTTGACTGCTGAAATGTTTCTTGTTAGATTCCGATTAATTGGGATGCCGGTTATTTGGACGAAATCCCACGGAACAGAAACCAAATAAATGAACTACATTCAACTCTCCTATAGCGCAGAGATAGGGACCACGCTGTAGAAACCCAACCTATAAAAGTCTAGGCACCCATACGAAATTTTGGGATAGATTTTTTAATTGTATTTTGAAAATTGAACGAAAATAATACATCTAACATTTTTCCGTTCACATATTTTAAATATCCTTGTTCTATTTTTAGTTTGTTCGAAATATGTAATTTCTAGCATCTAGCGTTTTGTAGACAATGCCGATCTAGAAGGAAGCATTATAGGAGGGACTATCGCTCACGCCTTTCTATAGCAGGAAACACTATATGGGGGTCGACTGTACTAGTAATTTTCTTCGGTTATCTGGGACACCATTCCGTTTAATTAGGATTTGTAATTCGACGTGATTTTCTTGCTAAATAATTATTTATATTTTTTTGAGATCAATTGATTTGTGATTCTGACAGTTGACTACAAAAAAATGTATCACCCAAGTTAATATACTAAAAATACCCGCCCTTATAATACCCGAGTTGAGTTTCTAGATCTCAAACATTTCTAGTCAAGATATTGATAAATTCTTCATCGATATATTGACTTTTCGTTAACAAAATTGGATTATTCTAAGAATAAAAATAGTTATTCATGATATGCTTAATAATTTAGTCGATTAATCAATATTTTGGATTTTTTAACTGATCAATATGACACGGAAATGACACACACTCGGCGATGTCCTGCCGTAGACTGCGGGCACGCCGTCGGTAGCCCAACCGTAAAATTTTCGCGGCGCGTGTCTCTAGTATACGTTTCACTCGCACTTGGCACATCGTACCGTATGCGAGCGAGAAAAAACATCGCGCCTGTGGCAACAGAAGCAATCGTTTTTATTTTTTTCGCAATTATGAACAATTATGGTCAATGATTACGTTTATATTTATTCTTTAGACTTTTTTTTATCAGGTACAAAAAGTTTGTGACATGTAGGATTAATATTAAAAGAGTTATTGAAGAAAAATCAAAAACTACCATTATTATAAATGTTTCTTCCAGTTTTTTTTGTTAGTAATTTTGATTATCTAATCTTTCATATTCATATGTACTTTGTATATCTACATATTATTTTCTTGTACAACAATATTTTTTTAAATAATTTAATAGGGTTGGA
This sequence comes from Philopotamus ludificatus, assembly GCA_022495035.1. NCBI lineage: Eukaryota > Metazoa > Arthropoda > Insecta > Trichoptera > Philopotamidae > Philopotamus > Philopotamus ludificatus. Next base: position 21,934 of record JAGXCT010034450.1, read on the forward strand.
AGTATGCACAATAAGTTAACCTAAATGCGTTATTTGGAAATAGGTCAATTAAGACCAGATGTAGCGTTTAATATGAATCACTGAAACCATAATATATTTCATTTTACTGACTCATTAGCATTACAAGAAAATATAATCTAAAGAACCGGAAATTGGTATTGTTCTAAGAATTCGTACATTTTGTGTATGGGCGTATAGTGGAATCCCACATTTTTCATTATTTATATTTTTTTAATTATCTTGCCCATCGATAATTGCAGAATCGCTTATTTACTCATTTATTCAGCGTTATCATAATTTATTAAATAATAAATATGACTAATGATGATCTTTGCTCCATTGGTCATCTGTTTATAACATTAGCTTATTCAATTACAATTGTTTAATTAAATTTATTCCTCTTAATGTACGTCAAATATATTTGCCGTTATTTGCAAAGCGGAGATTGCAATATTTATTGTCTTAGTTCTTACCTAAAAAAAAAATGAATGTATTCCCATGAAAACCATATCCATGGTCCTCAATTAGAGGAATCATGCACATGGTCACGTTCCTCAGAAATATGCCAATGTGGATTAATAGTTTATATAAAAAAATAGTAATAATAATGAATCATTTCACGACTTAAAAAAAGTTCTTTCGGTTACCTAATTTTTACTTCACATTCAGAATTTTTCTAGAAAATCTATGCAATTTTTGTAATGATTGAAAAAAAAATATTTATATAATTCTTAGTTGAATGAACGTTGATCTTATCGTATCATCACAACACTTTGCACCCGAGCGAACCATTTCTGCAAAATATTGTAATTCAGTCGATTAAAATATGTTTTCATTGTTCCAGGCATTGATGTGTTACTTGAAATCGACACCGGAATGGGACAAACTTGAAGATTTTAGATAAAGAGTAGATTTAAAAATAAATATGATACCGAGAAGTCAACTATTTTTTTTAAATATTATTATATTAGTATTATTAATAGGATGTGCACATCCTTTAGAGGGGCCGAACATATGTACCTATCAAGAATCGTATGTATTTTATTATTATTTAATTGATATACGTTGTAAATGTTTATTACAATAAATAAATCATTATCTAGATATACTACGACGATTAGAATAACAGAACAAAAACCATATCAAATTAAAGAATATGTATGGTGTCTCAATTTTCCTCCAAAGTGTTCACAATATAAGATTGAATACAAAACTGAATTTAAGACGCAGACAATAGAAAAGAAGCGCCCCGTCGAAAAATGTTGTCCTGGATACGTTTCTGCCGCCGATGGCAAATATTGCAATCCAGTTTGTTCAAAACCGTGCATTCACGGCGTATGTGAATTGCCGGAAGTATGTAAATGCGAGAGTGGATTCGGCGGAATTTCATGCGACATATGTAAGTGCTATTGTGTTGATATTGTTGTTTATTTTAGGGTTATATTTTAAATTATATTTAATTTTAGCCTGTCCCGAAGGGAAATGGGGTAGATTTTGTAGGAATAATTGCGATTGTAAAAACGGCGCATCGTGCAATCCTCTTTCGGGAGAATGCAGCTGCGCTCGTGGATGGAACGGTACCGATTGCTCTGAGCCATGCGGATTTTCAACTTACGGTTTGCAGTGCTCGGAGAAATGCCGATGCTCCCCGCATTCAAAATGTGATCACATCAGCGGTGAATGCAAGTGTTATCCGGGATGGAAAGGCCCACTGTAATAATATTAATATTTTACATTGATAAAATATTTATTTCGAATTAATTTATATATTTACCTGTTCTAGATGCGATCACGAATGCCCTACCGGTGTTTGCGACAACGAATGTAAATGTCAAAACGGAGGTTATTGCGGTGGACCTGAAGGCTCTTGCATTTGTTCGGCAGGATGGATCGGAAACGCTTGTGCCGAACGGTGTCCTCGCGGCAGATGGGGAGAGCGCTGTATGAAACGGTGTGACTGTCTCAATGAATCCGGCTGCAATTCTATTACAGGCCTTTGTGAATGTAATCCTGGTTTTACTGGATTGCGCGTGAGTTTACTGCGTCTTTAATAAATGAAATATTTTCATTCCATTTAATACTTATATATCGATTTTTAGTGTGTAGATCCTTGCCAGCCGAATCGTTATGGGGTAAATTGTTCCATGGACTGTCTTTGCGACAACGGAGGAACATGCAACCCATTGAATGGTTCTTGTTTCTGTGAAGAAGGTTGGCTGGGCGAACATTGTGAAAAAAGAGGTTGTCCCGAATTGTATTACGGACCAGATTGCAAAGAGTACTGCGAATGTTCACCTGAAACAACAGAACTGTAAGACGTTTACTTTTGAATGTTGTAATATTTCTAACTGTATATATTTATATAGATAATTTAACTTCTTTAGTTGTCATCCGTGGACTGGAGCATGCGAATGTAAACCGGGATGGGATGGTCAGTTTTGCAACAGGCAATGCCCATTGCTTACTTACGGAAAGGGTTGCCACGAATCTTGTAAATGCAATAACAACGCATTATGCTCGCCTATAAACGGTAAAATATAGTTTTATCTAAAATATGATTGCGTTTTAATATTCTGTTCGGATTTGTATTAATTTTTTTTTTAGGAACTTGTTTATGTGCGCCAGGATACAGGGGCGAAAAATGCGATTTGACATGTCCGATTGGTTGGTTTGGAGTAGATTGTTCCCAAAAATGTGACTGCAAAAATAATGCAGAGTGTTCGACAGAAACCGGCCAATGCACTTGCACTTCAGGGTATAATTTTAATCAATATAAAATAATGTTATTTATTATTTTTTATACTTAAATTGTATCTAAATTTATAGATGGATAGGAAATAAATGTGATAGGCCGTGCGATGGTAAATATTATGGCTTAAAATGCACCACACAGTGTGAATGTCAAAATAATGCTGTGTGCAATCCACAAAATGGTAAATATATTTTAGATAATTTAAAAATATACCCACAGTAAAACTTCGATCTATCTTCTTCGAATTTATCTTTTTTTTTTGTAATCTCGCTTTGGCATCTTTAAGAACAATGTTCATAGATTGTGGTTCATAGTTTTGGTCAAATATTTGTTAGCAATGACTAAGCGCAGCACTCATGTCGCAGTGCTCATTAAATGACTCCTCTTGGTGTACCTAATCTTTCGGCGCCTGTGTGCGCCGCACAATCTGGCCATATGGACGGCGCATCCCTAGCCACAGTTAATTGTATCAAAATGCTAGCAGATGATTATTCCCAAGTTCTCGTCTGGAATCTCACTGTAACTCGAGAAATTGCTTTTTGCTAACCATGGAATCTAGCTTCTCAATTTATAGCCTACATCACTGTGAGCGGGAGATGGATTATTCCAGAGTATTTCTTGAATGATTTGAAGCAATAAAAAATGCTAATCTAATTTATTTCATATTTTGAGGGTGAAGCAATAAGAAACTCGTCTTTATACCACGCAACCAATTATATATTCTCGTTCTTGTCATACTTAGGTTGTCTCTATTAACGATGACCATGTAATGAAAGCAAAAATATTTAGTGCAAAGCCAAATATTCTTCATATTGATATACGTTCTTCATATTCTTCAAGGATTTGTTTTGTTGCTATTTTGAGCATTTTTCTTAGAAGAAATGTGAGCTCAGAATAGCTCCTTATATTGGGACATCAAAAAAATACCTAATCCGATACCAACTAATCGGAGACCAGATTCAATCCCCAAAGTCCTTGAATAAATGCAGGCACTCAAAATTTTCCGGCTTTTCCTAATTCAACACTGATACCAGTACTGCGACGGTCGCCCTCCGGGTTATCTTGGCTCTTCAAATACATTGGCTCTCCAGTGTCATGTTTCAATTATTTTTTTGATTGATTTCTTTACATTTCTTGTGATTGGTTGTTAATTTATTATTATTAGTGTTTGTGAACTGATTTTTGAAGCTAAAACCAACACTTAAATCTCTCTAGTTTACTTGTAAATATGTAAACTTGTAAGCGTGCCCATGAATATCAGTCGCGTTGCATTGTAGGCCTGATTCATGTGGTCATGAATGTCTAGCGCGCTGCACCTTATTGAAAGGGTTAAACTTTGCATCTTGCAAACACCCATATATTAGTTACTTGTATCTTGACTTGGTTTTTAATCAACCCAAAACATAATTTACAATTTTATACACTGGACTGAATCAACAATGTCTTAACGCATGTTTTTTTTTACTGTTTTTATAGGTACATGTAAATGTCCTCCTGGATTTAATGGTACGTTCTGTGAACAAAAATGTTCTGCAGGTAAATATGGCTCTGGCTGTGAATTGACCTGTGATTGCAATTCGGGAGGTACCATCGGCTGTGATCCTTATACTGGAAGATGCACGTGCAAGAATGGATGGGATGGTAAATTAAACTATATATTATACGTTGATCAATCTCTCACTTATTTGAATGTGTGGGGTAAAACAAAGGTTAATTAATCTCTAAATTTATAGCCCCTATATCACTTACACAAAGAGTGAATAGAGTTATTTTATATCCATATCACAAATGAGTGAGATATTTTAATGCAATAAATGGCAGCCAATGCATAGTTCAATATTTTCATTTGGTCTTGATTTGTTTGTTTTTAAATTGTTTCCATAACATTCCTTCATCCTGCTATTATTTGTTTCCGTCTTTACATAACATGTTATTGATAGGTATACGATGTGAATCTCGATGTCCGCTTGGCTTACACGGTGACACATGTAGCGATTTATGTCCATGTATAAACAACAGTTCTTGTGACGCCTTCACTAGTGAGTGTACATGTAGTCGCGGATGGAGAGGTACCAATTGCGATGTTCCATGTCCGGAAGGCACATTCGGTTATGGTTGCAAGGAAAAATGCATCCAGAGCCCACCTGGTCTGTTTTTTTTTTCTTTATTTTGTTTTTATTTTTTATTCTATCATTGAACGCTTCAAACGAATGGGGCTGCCATTTTTAAATCTTCATATTCTTCATGTTTTACGTCTTCATATGTCTTCATTATTATATTGCAATGAAACCCCATTTTTACGTTTTTTATAAAAAAAACTTAATTAGTGGGAAAGCCGTAGATTCGGGTACTAAAATAAACTAAAACGCAGAAACATGGTACTAAAATAAACCAAGATTGTAAAAATTTAACGTAAATAGCAGGAAAACGTGAATTCTGGCCATGTTTAAATGGGATTTACTGTAGTTTGAATTTATACTCATAAATAATTGGTTTAAATATATATTTGGTGTGGCATAAAGAACTCACATAGAGAAATGGGGAAGATTTAGTTTGGTAGGTTAAGGACCTGGTAAACGTTGGGGTTTTATTGTTACTCAGAGGGCAATTTTCTACGCTGAAAAAAATGTGGCGAGCTAGGATTGTTAAAATGGTAGAAAATGTTAAGACATTAATAGCGTACAATAATGCCGATGTGATAGCCACCATTTTTCTGAAAATACAACAATTTTCTTTTAAAATATGAGAGATCTTTATGCCTCACTTTCTATATCGAATTAATTGTATTATATATTTTTTAATCATATTCAATTGTTACAGATAATGGCAATTGCAATCATATCACCGGTGATTATAAATGTCGCCCGGGTTATACAGGATTGACGTGCGAACGGCCTTGTGATTCAGGAAAGTTTGGATTAAATTGCAATACTAAATGCACATGCAAAAATGGAGGCGACTGTCATCACGTCGATGGTGAGCATATTTTATTTCATCGCATCTACATAGTTCTCGAATTACAGTCATAAAGTTGTCACAAAATAAGATAATTTAAACGGAGAGTCACTAATAAACACAGGATGTTATCAGCGCAAGTCCAATTAATTCCGTCTCATTTAAAAATGTTGTTCTCCAACAGATTATTCAATCTGAGCAATCTGTTGGAAGTGTGTTCAATATGAGTTATCTGAAGAATTCGAAACACGCATAGTTACGCTCTAGCACGTTTGTTGTTTAAATTGAAGGCCTTATAGGAGATTCCGGCGTAGAAATATCTGACACCATACTTAATAAATCGGTGCAGCTTCTTGCCTATGCGGATGACATAGGTATTGTGGCCAGATCGTGGGCAACTATAAGAAACTAGAGCGGCAATTGGCATGGATCTAAGGATCAACGAGTCGAAGAGAACAGTTCGAGGCCGTCTAGGAATTCACATATTTTGGCTCACATATTACAAATAACAATTAAACCAATTTGGAAGTACGAAGAAGAACCATGCTGGCAAAACGGTGCTACTTTGGACTTTAAAAGCATCTACGGTCAAGATTCTTTTCAAAGAAGATTAAATTCGAGCTCTACATGACCCTCATCAGACCTGTCCAAACATACAGATCTGAATGTTAAACTTTGACAAAACAAGACGAGCGTCAACTAGATATACTGAAGAGGAGAATTGCCTAGAGACGGGGAATGGCCTATCCAAAGCAACGAGGAGCTATTGACTATACAAGGATATACTGGTCACAGCTGTCGTCAGAGTGGCCAGACTCCGGTGTGCTGGTCACGTGTCAAGGATGCGGGAATACGATAGATGAACCTTCCAACAGATTGTTACCATTGTCAAGATATTTCAGAGATAAGTGTCTTCACAATTTAACACACTCGTGGACAAATTTGCATATGCGATAATTTTTTTGATTGCGCATGGGACACGAGATCAATTGACGAATTTTTGCCTGAAAAAATCCTGTACATGCGGTCAAACCTGTTTTTGTGAGGTCGATAGGGACCGTATAAAAAAATCTCACGTGTAGCCTTAACCCTTTATAGGGCAAAGGCTGAAATTGGTTAATATATTAACCAGTCGCTTTAAGGTCTATATTTCCATGAGCATATAGAAATGTCAACCTTAGTATCGTAATATGTTGTCGAAAAAGTTCTTTGGTTAATTTATTGTTATTGACAATAAGTATTGACAATAAAAAATAAAAAAAATCTAAAATAATTAATTTGCCCTATAAAGGGTTAAAAAGTATATAAACCAAAACTAGAGTTTAGAAACGTAACTTGGTTACAAGTCCCGGAATACTAGTACGTTTATCTTTGTTGTATTTTTTTAATGGAATTTAATTTTTACAGGAACTTGTTTTTGTCCGCCCGGTTGGACGGGTCCGACTTGCTCCACTTCTTGTCCTCCTGGTAGTTGGGGCAACGGTTGCGCACAACGTTGTTCTTGCAGCGAGTACGGGACGTGCCGTGGCATCGATGGACATTGTAAATGTAAATCTGGATACACGGGACCGTTTTGCAACGAGAGTAAGATAACAATTCAATAAAATGAGACGTACATTCAAATGAAATGTATAATTTATTATTTTTTATTTTTAAGTTTGCCCCGAAGGATATTATGGAGAACATTGCATGGAGGCGTGTAACTGCCCTTCGGATCAATATATTTGTCATGCTGCAAAAGGATGTATTTGTCGGTACGGATTTGGCGGCGAGGACTGTAATGATATTTTAGTCGATAAGATTACAGCCGGGCGAGACGATAATGCTGAAAGCAGTAAAATTATTTATAATTAATGAAATGTGTTATTATACGCATATTTTTTTAATAAATGTTTTTCTGCGTTCTCAGGTAGCACGACTGCAGTCGCGTGCGGAATAATTGTGGCGCTTTTGCTTATCGGTATTATCATTTTCGTTGTATTATATTACAAAAAGCATGTGATGCGGTTGAAAATGGACTTAGCGAACGTACAGTACATTGCAGATCCCCATTCTCAACCCGGTAACGTTTATTACGATAACAAATTCAAACGATGTTTCATTGTTTTTTAATCGTCAATATTTTTTACGCAGATCGTCATCACTTTGATAATCCCGTTTATTCGTATCAAAATAATAAAAATGAAGATTCGGCCGGTCTATTGAATAATACAGCTAATCTGATTAAAAACAATCTGTCATTGAAGAATATCAGCACGGATAGGGATTTAAAGAAATTGGCCGGAACTAGCTCCACATGCGACGAAGAATGTAAGTACTTTTTAATACTAAATTGATTTAATATGCATTATAATTCGTTACTAATTTTTAATATATTTAAATAATAGATGGCACGAATATTCTCAAGAACAAAGATGCGGATGCAACGAATCCCAATTGTTATTTCGAGGATAATAAGGACATCGATCATGTGTACGATGAGATTAAACACAAAGATCCCAAGGGTGAGTGGTGAATAATTACAGTAAACCCCGCCCAGATAGGTTCCACGTTATAGGGCGGGGACGTTATAGGGTAATTTTATTTTTTGATTTGAAGGAGATCAGTGCATCAAACATTTTAATTTTTCTTTTTTTTTAACATTTTCACTTGTTTACCAGCGCAAATGACTTGATTCGCGCAATGAGCGATATCCTTTCGTATTTTGGCTGACGTAATCTTCCCTTTTTAATTAATCTTAATTTTTATGAAAATTCTATTTAGCTTTTAAAAATATATACGTTATAGGGGGGTTTGACGTTATAGGAAAAAACCTCCGCAAACGTTATAGGGGGGTTTACTGTAATTAGCAATTCAATTTTTATATATTAATTTTAACGATTTTTTTTAAATTTAGAAATGGAATACGACCATCTGAACTTCACTAGACCAGCGACGTCTTGGCGGCCGCATTATCAACGCATGGAAAACGGCCTGCCGCCAAAACAAGATAACGATAAACGATACTTAAATCCATCCGGCTCGTTAGATCAAGAAAAGCATACGTAAGCACTGTGTTGGAAGACGTTTATTCGGCAAAATATAGAGAGTCGAAATTTTCTTCTCTATAAAAACTGAAATAAAATCGAATAAAAAGAAATATATGTACGCATGCATATCTTTTAATTGATTTTAACGCGTACGAAGGATTTTTTTCGTATTTTTAAGAAACTTTACAAGATCTCTTTCGGTTACTTGATTTAAAATAATATGTTTATTGATTGTTATTTGGATTTTTAAAAATATGCGAGGTGAATTTTAAAAACAATTATAGATTAAATGTTCAAATACATAATTATTTTGGCTGTTTGATTATTATAATTGCACCCGTGATCTATCGTAAAAATACTCGAAGGTATTAATCGTATTTTCACTTATTTGCTAATAAAATGATTTTATATTTATTGTTTATATTAAAAGTAAATATGCCATCTTGCACAACTATCACCTTTCTATTGATTTGCACTCGTTACTGAATACCGAAAGTATTATTCAAAATTATTTATGTAACTTTGGATTCTGATGGACAAAAAATTAAGAGACGTCAGAATATTTATTGATGACGAAATACAGTGGCGGTTACAGATTTACATATTAGACTTACTTAACTACTAGTTTTATACTATTCTATAAACTCTGGGGAATCTCTATATGTATTTTGGAAGCCAGTGGTGCAACACTTTTCGTTCTTCTTACATTTACATGAAGATAAATTAGAAATTGTAATGGAAAATAATTTTTTAGTCATTCTAAATTATTTAATAACTTATCATCAAATTTTTTCATGTTTCGTTTTTACAAATCAAGAGAAAGGTTTAGTTTTATTATTATTATAAATTTTATTCCTCCATAAGGTTGTGGCGAACGTCGAAATTTGTTAATATTTTGTATTTTATAATGTTTATTAAAATTATGGTCAGTGTATATGCCCTTAAAATTGAAATAGATTCATCTGTCGTTTTTCATTATATCGATCGTTCAGGTAATGGAGTTTCAATGAAAAACACACGTGTAGTGTCTGAATGGTATGCAGAGTCATAAAAAGATGAATTAAATTAATTTATAGCAATTGAGCTCAATTATATGAATTTTATATATCTATCATAAATTATATTCTTTATATCGTCATAAAAATGCAGTATATTATTTAGTCGTAACATCGAGTTTGTTTTTTTATATGTCTTGACGGGGGGTACTGAGTTGTTCATCAGATTAAAGTTCGGTGAACGCCCTTAGCGGTGGAATGTGTGGGTTATGTTATGCGTTAGATTAAAGATCGTCAACTCATTGACTCGCCGGAGAGTCTTTTGATATACCTTGGGAGATAGTCAACGCTATACATACTAACTATCATACGAAATCTATTAATTTATCAATTAATGCATTTATACAAACGTTACTTATTTTTACAAATTTTTATTGTGTATATAAGGGATAACCAATGAAAATGTTGTATATTTAAATAAAAAATATATATACACATAGTCGGATAAAAAGTGCTGTATAAATGGAAATACGATGGAGCAAGATCGGTGAATATGATGGATGAATTACATTCCATTCATTTATCGCGAGTAATTTTATCTATATGAGTTATCGTGTAAACCTTTACGTTTTGGTATAGAGTAAAAAAACGGCAGGCCCCGATGGGGGTACCGAAAGTCCCCCAAGCTTCCTAGAGGCATCAGATTTGTGTATACATGGAATAATCTCTTAAAAATTGATAATCAAAACAATTGAAAAGGACGATGTCAAAAAACGACGTTTTCATTGGGTACCCCTTATTTACAATGATAAGAGAAGGATTGAATAGTGTTAGACTTCTCTCATATGATGTTTTTGGACCTTTGGACCTTACCATGTAGCATTGTGTATTGCGAGAGTAATGTTTTTAGCATTTGAATTATCCTATAATAATAATCTTGGGATTAAAAGTGCATTATTTATCTCTTTTCTCGATATACATTTATATTTTGATCACGTTTCAGATCTGATAGATGGTATTATCATATTCAGTTTTTATCACTACATATCTTAGAAATGACTAATTTATTCAAATACCTGCTCATCATAATCATGTGTGATGTTTTATTGTTGTCGTTAATTATTTTTGTTATAAGATAATTAATGATCACAAAATAAATTTATTTTATTGTTATAGAAAATTTTCAAACGTATATTTACGGATATCATATAATAGATATAATAGCTGTCGGACATTATAGAAACTAGAATACATTTTTTATAAGCATATATTTGTGAACAAAATGTGCCAATATGTGTGTAATCAAATATTAATTATTAACTGTGATAGAAAATAAGTATAAATAAAGTAACATATATTTTTATAAATTGTATTTGGCGAAATTAATGAATTGTATATATTTGTAAAATGAATTTTAGATATAAAGTATATAATAAACATTAATCGACTGAATAAATTATCGTTTTCTTTTAATTTAGACAGTTTTTGATGTTTATCGAATAACTCTTTTAATAAAAATCCTATATATCACAAACTTTTTGTATTTATATCAAAAACGTCTAAAGAATAAATATTATAAACAATCATTGTCCTTTATTGTTTGTAATTAACTAAACTAAAACTAACTAAACAGTGGCCTTATATAACCCTGGGGCGGGTCTTTGCCATCTGGAGGACACCTCCATCTCAGTCATGATGTCATGACTGAGATGGAGGTTTCAATAGACATTTCAATAGAAAAGGGGTCAATTTGATTTGCAAAAAGGTGTAATTTAAATGCAAAAGGGTGTATTTGACGTAAAAATCACCTGTAGAAGGAAAGTAGCCGTTAGTAGGTTTTTCACTTCAAATTAACCATTTTGCTTTTCAAATTAACGCCTTTGCAAAACAAATTTATTTTTTTTCATTTCAAATTAACTGTTTGAAGCTAAGTTGAAGATGAGTGTTTTAAATGGAAAACAAGGGTTCTTAGTTGAATTATTTTTGTTATCTACTTTTCTTTTTTTTAGTGGGAAGTGAAACTGTTTTAGGTAGGGGAATTCTATTGAAAGATTGGAAGTTTTTAGGGACATAGTTGGCGAGAGAGGAAATAAAGGGGTTTATATTTGTAAAATAATGAAGATTATCGTAGAAAGAGAGTGACATATTTTTTTATAAGATCTTTAAGAGGAAGCATTTTTAGATCTTTGCGTATGTCCATGTTGCGAATAAACCAAGGTGCATTTGTAATTGTGCATAGTGTCATATTTATTTATATGTGTAGGATGCATCGAGCTCCAGATGTGGAAAGCGTATCGAATTTGAGGAAGGATGATGTCAGTATAAACAAGTTTTTTTAATTTTAATGAAAGGACACAGTTTATGCGTATAAGAGAACGAAGGAGCACGTTACTTGTGTTAATTTTCTCAATTACTGATACTACATGAGAGCTTTTTAACGAAAGTGACCCTGAGGTACATTTCGCGTCGGAATTCAACGGAATAGGGGTATTTTTAATGTTAATATTAAGCGGATTTGATATTTTAATATCATGAATAACTATTTTTATGCTTAAAATAATCCATTTTAAAAAAAATCGATGAAGAATTCATCAATATCTCGATTATAATGCTCGGGGTCCCCGAGAGACCCCCTTCGGACGTCGCAGTTGTTTTCGAGCCGCCGTGATGGATGGGTTAAATAAAGAATATACGTTTTTGATGACGAAATTACGTTTATTCATTTTTATTACACATATACCATACACAGGTACAATACAATGCACATGGAATTCTTAAAATTTAATCATAAATTAAAAATATATTAAATTATTCAAAAATACTGGATAAAATCAGATTATCTTGTAAAATAACGAACGCAATCGTTGAACACATATTCTAAATAGGAATGATACCATTTATACAGACGGGATGAAATACCAGCAGCAATAAACACTGATGACATCAAACAAACATGAAACATTTGTCATTTTTCGTATATACCGACGTAATTATTTTTTAGATATATTTTTGTATTTTCCTAATATGATAAAATTAATCTAGGAAGAGAATCAGGATTGCTATTTATTCGTTAGTACAAATAATTTAAATTTAATTATAAAATATAAAAGCATATAATTGAGATTTAAAAAAATGCAATATAAAAAAAATATATAATAAATTACGACTCGATTGTCAAAAATAACATAGGTTTTAAATATTTATTCGTGGGGATATGAGATAATTGGAAGACGTGATTAAATTACATCTGAAAAATGATTTGTTAATATAATCATTTTTAAAAATGAAAATTAAAAACTACACAATGTATTAGTTGGAACAAAAAGTATCTAAATAGACTTGTCAATGTATAGAAAATTTAATATATAGTTAATCTTCCTATAACGCCGAGATAGGGACCACGCTATAGAAATCCGCCCTATAGAAGACTAGGCAATCATACAAAATTTTTGTTTGAGATCTGAATCAAAGAAAATTGAGGTTTGAATCAAAGAAAAAAATGTATCCTTCAGTTGTATAGTTCATAATTTCCATATAATTGAGAGTATTAACATGGATGAATTTTTTTCAGATATCACGGGATTTATTTAATAAGAGATTAATAAAATATATGACATAGATTTTCATCAAAGAATGAAAATAATAATAGACTTTACTTGTAAATATTGACTAGACTAAAATTATTCAATAAAAATACGTTTTATAATTGATCAAACCGTTCCTTCGGACAGGATATCCAAGATCTTTGACACAAAATCGCTATTTCTATAGGCAATGATACCGCCACGATTACAGCATTCGGCAACGGTCAACGTGTCACTTTTACCCACAACATTGTAAACCGTCTCATAATTTTTGCTGTCGTCGATTTCGGTCAATGCCTTTGAATAGTCCAGTATTCCACCGTTGAGTGAATTGAGGATTGCGTGCGGTCCGCACGTGTCCCATTTGAAAGTGGTCGGTTTCGAAAGAATGTAAGCGTCGGCATAGCCGAGAATGACCATCAGTAATTTGTAACCAGCGCCAGCCGACTCGACCAAGTTGTATCCGGCTTTCGATAGGAGTTGTTTGAGATTATCGTCTTCGCTGGAACTTATGCATATGGTCGACGTCGGTCCATTGCTCGGATTTGCCGGTGTTTCCTTCACCGGATTGCAAAATATCCTTTTCCCCATGTAACTTATACCCCACAAGCATCTTCCTTTGGACCTACAACACAACAAATTATTTATTAAGCTAAGATTTCCATAACTCATTTATTATTATAACTTAATTATTAATTATATTATAGAGGATACTTGGCGAAAATGTTAACTTAACACATAGAGGTCCGGGCGCATATATATGTGCATCTCAAAAACTTTACACAGGTTCTGCGAAACGCACATATCTGTGCGCTTGGACTCCGTGTGATATGTTTTCTTTACTGAATATTCTGGGAATTTTTTCACATATCGTTTCAGCTTATCAGAATAAAACTGTGTCGTTATTTTTCATATTTAAGAATTTTATAAAGAATAAATCCTTTTTTAAAGTTGGGTTTAGTTTAATTTATGACGAGTAATTTTAGCTGCATGATGTCTCAAATTATTGTGTTAAAAAATATTGAATACTCGGGGTTTTTTGCAGGAATTGCTTCTTTTAATCGTTCCAGGTTATCACAATAGAACTGTGATTTTATTGTCATAATTTTATTGGCCATATTTAAGAATTTTATAATGAATTCCTTTAAAATTCCATCATACAAACAAAGGTACCTTTCGACTTTTAGTTGTTTCGGCCAGTGGTACCTGCCCTTTAGAGAGCCACTGTTGTTGCGATAATGGTTCAAGTACATACTCCACCATTTGTAGAATAGATTGGCTAAATTCGCTTCAACTACAATCCATAATACCTTATTTTTCACATTTTCTACCCTCTCATTTTGAGGTTTATTTTTTAAATTAAAATTTTCACTTTTGTTTGCATCATTCCTGACACTGCCAAATATTCAATATGTTCTTATAAATATCACATTTTTTTGGTCGCAGTCATTGGATTAGTTTTTGATGAAATTCATATAACATTTATAAAAATTACTTATCCGGCTTAAATCCTTTTTTTTAAATTAAGGTTTACTTGTCCACCTCATAAATATTATAATTATTCTATATATTTTTTTTATTATATTAGAATTGAAAAGCCTTATGTAACAGATATTATAATAAATATAAGAATTAAGACAAAATCAATACTGCATTTGAAGTGTTTCCGTATTAAGCATAAAATATATATCATCATTCCCATCTAAAGGAGGTCACATCTTGCGTGATTATATGAAAAAAATAATAAAAATTACCCATCGTAAAACGGTTGATTGATGACTCCAATTATGGGTTGTCCAGTTTCACGGTTGTAAACACCGATAAGGACGGTGACGCACTCTAATCCCGACAAGCTAATATTGTCGATGCTAACCGATTCACTTTCACCGCTTATATATTCGGCAGTCGAATCTAAAATTATTGCATCATTAGTTATGGGCGTATTATTTTGTTAATTGATGATGATGTAAATTTTACCTATCGGATCGATCCATATACCGAGATTGTCAATGGATATGTCTAAATTTAAACAATTGCTTATTTGCGAGTTGATGTCGTCCATTTCAATTTTTCCATGTACGTCTGCGGCTAATAAATTAGCCGCTTCCATGTCGCCGTTTAATACTTTGCATAATAATTGTGCAGTTTCTTGCTCGGTTTCCTTTACTTCGACGGTTATCGTTTCGCCAGCGGTGTTGCTGAATTTGTTGCTCTCTTCCCCATGAATGTGATCGGCCAATTCGGGAAACTGAAATTAAATGATGGCTTTAAAAAAACGGGGAGGATACGATAAGCGGAGGGTTGGGGAGTGCGTACGAGGAGGGCGAGATCATGGCGCACAGTTTCTTGGATGAGCACGTCGGCGAGGGTTTTGAAGTCTTGGTCGAAACGTGGATTAGCATCTTCCGGCTCTTTACGCTGAACGAGGCGCGCTAGCAGGCGGCCACGACGACAACCTCGGGCTAGACGCGCCGCCTTTGAGCCTGCCGCAACCAGCGCCGCTACCAGCTGACACATCGCTGCAGACTGACAGCGAGGTCCTAAGCGCGCGCACGGTGACCATGCACCTCAACATTCAACGAATTATAATTGAAAATTAAATAGAGAGGATCATTCAACGGAAAAATAATCAACATAAGTAAAGTACGAGTTTCTAATGTAAATTTCATGATTATTTTTTAGTGACGAAAGTTGATCGCTTAAAAAAAATATTATAATTAAAAAAAAAAAATCTATAATCGATTGAATTTAAGATAAACTGTTCCTTATTAATAATTTAATGAGAGAATGACATTTCAATGAGATAATAATGGTTCAGATAAAATTATTTAGAAGTTTTAGATATAAAAATAATTTCATAAGGAAATATATTAACCTATTCATTTAGTGTTGCTTCTTAACAATACAAATGCCTAGTTACTGCTGTTCTTTGTTGGGGAAAAATCATTGCTGGAGATATCTAAGATGGGAAAATATTTCCGAAAGTATCTTGAATTCAGTTATCATTCGTTATGATTCAAATTTATAATTATTTTTATATCAAATCGGAGTTGTACACCTTGTTAAACATTGTTAGAACATGATTTTCGAGTTTATTGTCTAATTATAAGTCTCCTAGAATTGAACTTATAGTTTCATGAACTAATGTGGAATCATTTACATTATCTGAAACAATCTCTAGTAAGGACCACAATGTAGAACTGGATTATTTAGAGCGCATCCAATTTGTAAAAACAATATGCGGTGTATTTTTTTTTGTTAAAAGTCATAAATCATAAAATAAATGTTAATTTACATTAGGTGAAAATGTTATGATATAACTGTACAAATATTGTGTCTACAAATCATTAGTTAGACTTAAAATTAAGTGGAATATGTGTTCTTTTTCACTTATCTTGTAATTTAGGATTTGTTTAAATTTAGGTTGATTTATATTCCCGGTACATTATTTATTGCAGTATTTGAGATGGTTATATTGCTATATTAATATTATGATCTCGCGAGATAGGCTCTTATCAGATAGGAGACGACGTGCAAGAGGTATATTGTAACAGTGGACAAACAAACGGTCCATTTTCAAGTTTATATTGTTTTAAAACATTCATCTTGATTTCATTAGTGTTCGAAATGAATTCATGTATCGTTGGTTAATTATTGATTACTATGGAAGACAGCGATCTCGTATTCGATAGGGTTCTCCATTCGGTCGGTGAAGATGGAAAGTTTCAGAGGCGATACAATATCGCTTTTAATTTTTTGCTATCACTCGTTAGTACTATGATTTACATGAATTATATAATGGTGATGGTAGCACCTGACCATTGGTGTGTTGTTCCGGGAAGAAATGCCACTAATTTCACAGTCGACGAATGGAAAGAAATGTATCTACCCAGGTAGTAATAAATATTAAACTATAAAGTAATTATTCAATTTTATTATGTTAGCAATTCTTTGATTTATTTTGTTTAATGCAGAAATAAAAATGTCCGTGGACTTGAAGTCTATAGTTCTTGTGAGATGTATAATTCAAATCTGAATGAAACCACAGGTGCGTTTTATAAATAATGTACTTCTTAGTAAATAATATTTTATGATGATATGATTTCAACAAGATAATTATTACAGATTGTCTCTATGGATATGAATATAATAATACTTGGTATGATAACACACTGGCTTCTACAGAAAATTGGGTATGTGAAAAGGAGTTATACACTGCAAATACATTAGCTGGTGCGAAATTAAGCGAAGTCTTTGGTGGAATGATATTAGGATACTTAGGAGATATGTAAGTTTTAAAATGAAATTCATTACGATCAGCGATTCATTGTGAATGATGAATTTCAGAATTGGACGGAGGCCTGTACACATTATAGCACTCAGTCTAATGGTGTCGGGACGAATAGGTATGGTATTTTTGAAGAATTGGTTCATTCCGTTCTTGATATCGACAGTTATCGCATCTTTACCATCAACAATTATTTGTCAATCGTTACTTGTTATGATTATGGAGATATCACCGCCGGAAAATAGAGCTTTTGTGGGCTTGTTACAGCATACGGGTTGGACTATCGGTATGTGTTTATTGCCTTTGGTATATTGGTTAGCAAGAGATTGGAAAATATATCTTCTAGCGACAACGGCGCCGGCAATTATTTATTTTTTCACGATCATGTGAGTAACATAATAAACGTATTTTGTAAATATTGATCATGTATTTATATATATATCTGTTAGATTTTTAATCGAATCACCGAGATGGTTACTGACTCGGGGTAGAGTCGCTGAATGTTTAAAGCAATTACAAAGAATTGCAAAAGTTAACGGTACAAGGCTATCACCGGATTCAGCTCTCATGTTACAAAATAGTTCAGTTGCACCGGAAAAAGTTTATGGCATTATTAGTCTATTTTCAAGTTGGCGAATATCCAAAAATACAACGATGTTCATTTGTCTATGGTAAATTTACTAAACAGTATAGATTTATTGTAAAATTAATGAAATATTTTTTTTATTTATTTAATTTTAGGTTGGCAAGTGTAATTAACTACTATACGTTGATGTTAAATTTGTCCAATCTTAGCGGTAATCCGTATTTAAATTTCTTTTTACAAGCAATTCCAGAAATTCCGGCATATTTACTCGCCAGAATATTGTGTGATCAGATTGGCAGGCGGTATACGGGTATTTTTGGATACATATTGGGTGTAATCTCATATATAATTTTAATATTTACGATAAGAGGCGAGTATATTTAATTATTGTTCTGTTTTAGATAATAAATAATAGCATTCTTAGTACTAATTTGTAAAGATGTTTAAGGGGTACCTGACGAAAACGTTGTTTATAACATTGTCCTTTTCAATGGTCATATGTGTTTTGGTTATCAATCTGTTTACACGTATTACTTTTGCTATCGGTTGATGAACATCTAAAGAACAACTTTTAAACAAAAATACAATATTTCGCACCCCATTTCAAATGGAAGAATTTGAGCGGAAAAAAGCAAATTATGCTATGCCAGAAATGGTTGGAACAATTTCGAAATGGATATTTTGACTTAAAAAATCAGACCGAATTTATTCTACAAGTAGAAGATGCACTCGGACTCGGATACTCTTGGTCTTGAGTGCAAGAACATTTAAAAATAATTGGCAAGATTTATAAACAGGGTCTGTGGATACGGCATTATTTAAGTGATGAAAGCAAATCTGTACGGGTTCGAATGTGTCAAGAATTAATAAAATTCAACATTACTTCCCACATCTTCTGACAGACAATAACCGCACAGTTCTATTGTGATAAGCCGGAATGATTAAAATAAGAAAATCATGGAAAAGGACCCGAAAATATTCAATATAAAAAACATATTTTTTTAACACGATAATACGAGACCTTATACAGCTAAAATTACTCGAGATAAATTAATGAAATACGAATGGAATGTAATTACTCATCCATCATATTCAGCCAATCTTGCTCCATTAGATTATACCATTTATTTAGAGCAAAGCACCATTCACGGCAACATTTTTGAGAATGTCGAAGAAGTGAAAACGGGGTTCGAAGTCTATTATTCATCTAAATAAAAAGTTTTTGATGCGAATCGATCGATTGATCAGTGGCCTTATAACCCTGATGCGGGTCTTTGCCACCTGGAGGACACCTCCGTCTCAGCCATGATATCATGACTATGACTCTTGGCTCTTCGAATACGGGTCAGGTCGCCAACCAAAGCCCGGGAGCCGAGCTGGCCATGATTGTAACAACACCAGACTCCAGGTTAGGCCAATTTTTTTATTTAATTCTGACGCTTGATCGGGTTACAGCACCTCCTGTAGCAATACACGTCACCGAATTGGCCTGGATAGCGGCCTGGCTCCCCATAGCTCCGTAGAATCTACAAAACCACGATTGTGCCCAACCGCTATCGCCACCACGTCTAATACCGGCACGCAACAAGACTTGACTCGAATGGCTTATTAAAATTACTAGAAAGTTAGAAGGAAGTTGCAGCTATCGGGGAAGAATATATAATTAATAATTGGTACGGTAATATACTCTGAATCCCTGTGATATGAATGTATCTATATGTCCAATATGTATATCTGGTTTCTAACGGATTTCTCACCCCAGAACCAATATGCCCTGGGTAGGAAAACCCTAATTTGTTGACTGATAATTGGTCTAGTCTCAATACTTTCGCTCCACTTTTTTTTTGAGGAGGTTTTTCCTATGATGAAATGATTGCTATTATGCGACAAGGTTGATAATCACTTGTGACTCGTTATAAGCAGATAACCCATAGAGAAGAGGAAAACTAATACCGTGGGAAACCCCCTCTTACTTGTCTGGACACAGTCGGGAGAGTAAAATCCGATACCAACAGGGTAGAAGATACATGTCCAATGTCAGCAATGGCCAAGAGGGAAACTCTTTAAAAAAAAACTGCATACCAAGACGGCTTGGGTCCCGTCCCCGCAGGATGGATACAAAAGATGAACCCTCGAATCACGTGTGAGGTTTCTTTGGCTTTGTCTACCATTCGAGGTCTGGTAAGGCCCATACGCTCAGCAAGTGAGTGTCTCGTGACTGGCAAATGATAATGATGACGGTAATATATATAAATATATTTTTAAGTAATCTTTTTATTTATAAAAATACGGCATTTTCGTTGGTTACCCCTTATAATCAGTGTATGTAAGAGGAAAAGACCCATTACCTCCGCATTTTTTATAAAAATATTTATGTAGATAGTTTAGCTCTGGTTTGAATTAATTAATTTAATGCCATCTATCTTTGTTGGATAAATAATTATAAAACAAATAATATAAATTTCAATCGTACTGAAATAATATTAAAATTATCCGGTGTCGTGGTTTGACCCTGGGGGGGATATTAGTATGAGACTCATTCCCCTAGCAGCTTTAGAATCTTTATTGAATCTTTATGTGGGCGAATGGTGCTCTGGAATCTTTCCGTTATGCCATCTATCCATAGTAGTTTAAATAAATCATATAAACAACCGACAGTCGTCAGTAAAAAATATACACAGCTAGGCTTCGATTTTTTCTTATATAATTTTTTTCAAGGTTTATTTTAAGACTTATATAAGCAGGGACTATTGTAAAATAAAACTTTGGGGTAAAAGCTACAGCTTACAAATGTCGGACATCCTCAGCTATACCAATATTTTTTTTTTTGACTTGGACTCATCTGAGAATAAATTAAACAAATAGATCATGTAATATATCGTTACCTTTAGCTGTATTCATTTAAAAAAAATTTAGACTGAAATGAAAAACGTGTTTATAGTTCAGTTATTCCAAACTTATCTTGCCCCATAACGATCTTCTATAATATAAAAATATTCTAGTCGAAACTTAAAGTGCAATACTTTTTTGATGTGGAATAAAAAGTATTTATTGATAATAAAAAAAATATATTTTAGATTCAGAAAATACATGGCTACATATATCGATGGTAGCATTAGCAAAATTTGCAACGTGCATGACATATTTTGTTTTAATCATACAAGGCTTGGAGATTTTTCCCACTTGTATACGGCAGAGTGCAAATTCTCTTGGAATGACCGTTGGAAATTTGTTTACCATACTCTCGCCATACATCGTACATGTGGTACGTATGATGCAATCAAAAATTCATATTAAATTATTAATCCATCGTTATATTATTGACATCGTTTTTTAATATACAGGGATCGGTGAAGTATGTAACGTTGCCATTTATAATACTGTTGGCTTTAACTTCGCTGGGATTGATTGCAGAAATATTTTTACCTGAAACATTACATGAAAGACTGCCGGAAACTTTGCACGAGGCACATTCGTTTGGCAAGGATCAAGTATATTTTAGTTTTCCGCATAAAAAATCGGACGTATACGTATTGGCACATTTAAGAATGATGCGTCGGCAATGTAGCGAAAAAGATGAGAACGATAATTAGTTATGTATTTAATAAACGTCAATAAAAATAATTCATATGTATTTAATTTATATATAAAACATTCAAATTGTATATATTGTCCCGCTTAAATAATGTTACGATGATTTAATGATGAATTAATGTTTCCGTCTACGTTTTTGTTCATCATTAGAATTATCACTTTCTGAAGATGAAGAATCACTATCGCTCGAGCTTGTTGATGCCTTTCGCTTACGTTTTTTTGTCTTTTTTTCTTTCTTGGATTTCTTAACCTAAAATTAAATCATTTAGTTGCTTTAATAAAAATCTGATTATTATTAACGATACAGATTTTAAATCAAGATGCACCAACCTTTTTCTTATCTTTCTTTTTATGCTTCTTTATTTCCTTTTTTACAACCGTAAGATCAATATCGACTCCAATAGGTAGTCTAGGTGGTAATTGAATATCATCAGAGGTTACAACTTCAGTTTTAATAATAGGAACGATTAACGGGGGCACAGGATTTAGAGTTTTAGATAAAGGTCCGCATCCCTCTTCCCGCAATATTTTAGTTTCTTCATCAACAGGATTTTTCTTACTTTCCTTTGGCGCTTTGTAATTTTCGACGTGATCCACTCGTAAAGTTTTATTTAAGATCTAAAAAAGAAAATGATTGCAATAGTATCCAAACAAATTCATATTATTTTATATTCTTAATTTAATTACTTTAATTGAATTTAAATTATCAACAGCTAATACAGTCGAACGTTGATCTTCATAGCATAAGAAACAAAATCCTTTCTGTTTCCCAGTTACTTTATCTCGTACTAAATTAATATTCACAACTTCGCCATATCTAAAAACCATTAACAATATGTTGTATAAAATATAGCTGGTATTGAGTGATGTATAAGAATATAATACTAACTGCGAAAAAACACAAATGATATCGCCTTCAGTTAAATCATAAGGCAGACCACCGATAAATAGCCATGCACTATCTTTGTACTGATCGTGCCATGAAGATTTGCCACCACGTTTCAAATCTTGCTCGCTTAATTTTTTAATATTTTTCACATTCCTAATAAAATAAAGTTAAAACATTCAATAACAAAACTATGTGAATGTAAATCAGATATATATATATACAAAAAAAACGGTATTATTTTGAAAATATAATAATTAAACGTGCTTACGTCAATGGATTCATATTTACGACGAAAAATTGATATTAACTGACAGGGACGCGGACAAACGTCAAACGAACATTTTAGGTTAGGTTACAACAAAACGTATTTTGGTCCTAACACCGCAAATATTGGTTAATAACAAATTATGCAGTTATACGCCGTTGATGATCTGAGGGGCAAAATTAAATATTTGACACGTACCGTAGCGCGAATTTTTATGTCATTTTATTTATTATTTTTTTGTATTTGAAAAGATTTTCTTCAAGCTCTGATATAAAATTTGAGATACGGAAAAAATGTTAATATTTGTAGCTGCCATTGTGTAACAATAATCGCGGGTCCAACAGTCTAACCTAGCCGTGTCGATGGGGTATATTTGGGACCCCAAGTTTTTGATTATTCTCGAACAAAACTCTTTTAATATAAATCTTACATGTCACAAACTTTTTGTATTTGTCTAAAAAAAGTCCAAACAACAAATATTATAAATAATCAGTGACTAGGTGTCGACATTGGAAGTGGCGGCGATGGCGGTTGAGCACAATCATGGTTTCATAGATTTTATGGAGCTATTAGGAGCAAGGCCGCTATGCAGGCCAATTCGGTGACATGAGTGCTGCAGGAGACGCCCG
Organism: Philopotamus ludificatus; assembly: GCA_022495035.1. NCBI lineage: Eukaryota > Metazoa > Arthropoda > Insecta > Trichoptera > Philopotamidae > Philopotamus > Philopotamus ludificatus. The sequence continues at coordinate 45,500 of JAGXCT010034450.1, forward strand.
TAGCACCCGATCAGACCGTTAATTAAATACGAATTGGCTCTTGCTTCGTCTGATTATTATTGTTACAATCCGCGCGTTGACAGCTTGACTCCCAGGCTTATGGCTGGCGACCTGACCTGTATTCGAAGAGCCAAGATAACCTGGAGGGCGACCGTCACAGTCCTGACATCAGAATTAAGACGGACGTGTATCTGCTGGAGATAGCGCAATGTCCTCCAGATGGCAAAGACCCATCTCAGGGTTAGAAGGCCATTTCAATAACATAAATAATAAATAATTGCGAAAAAAATAAAAATAACTATTTACGTTTCTATTCGCTCCGTACCGGAAGCGAGCGAGAAGAGCGTCGCGCATGTGCAAGTATAGTAAAGGTGCGTTTCCGTATGCTGTCGCTCATCGTGTCGACAGATCGGGGGTTCGGAAACGCACCTTAAGCCCCACTATAACGTCAAGATAGGTTTCACGTCGTAGGGAGAGACGTTATAGGGGGTTAAGGTTTTTCAATTTTATTTTTTGATTTGAAGGAAGTCAGTAAATCAAACATTTTAATTTTTTTTTTTTTTTACTTTTTGCGTGTTAACCAGAGCAAATGACTTGACTCGTGCGATGAGCGATATCCTTTTGTGTTTTGGCTTACGTAATCTTCTCGCAACTTACGGACAGGGAAGATCAACGCGACATTTTATAAAATTATAAAATATTTTTATAAAAACTCTAATTAGCGTTTAAAAAAATTTACATTATAGGGAGGATCGACGTTATAAAAAAAAACCCGGCCGCAAACGTTATAGGGGGGGAACCTTACAAGAGTGCACGTTATAAGGGGGTTTAATGTAACAACATATGACGTTCGTTCCGTAATATTTGCTTATCTTATCACTGAGTCTTTGGGACTGGCAGTAGATTAGTAAATTTATGATTTGATAATTAAATAAAACTCATAATACAATATCATTTATTTTTATTATTTCATGATAGAATGTTAAATATATGTAATTTACAATATGTACAAATTAATATTAATGTAATCGTAATTAATTCTGTTCCTTGTGAATTAATTCTGTTTCTTGCTAATTGATAATTTTTCAGACGTAGTAGCATACATGGACGTGGATATGTGGAACATCATTTTGTTACCATTATCATTATTATACTCTTCTAACTCCTCATATGTTTTAATATATATAGTAGGATATATTTTATAAAACTTAAATTCATGAAATGAATCCAATTCTTTGTATGGAGGAATTAAAATTAAACGACAGTCATTGTTCTGGCTTTGTAGATCTTTGTCATCTTCTAAAAGATATCCACTACTTTCGGAATAACACCAACTCGCATCTTCAAGTTTCAATGCACTTTTCGTTTGATCAAACACTGATTGTAAACTATTCGCTACAATTGCGATATATTTTTCGCGGTTGATGTCGGTGACGTAGCATCGCAACGACATAATTATCAGTTGTGGACACGTTTACAATTTTGTTCTATACCTTAATATTTGATAATAAAAGATAAGATATTAATATAATTAAAAAAAGCGTTAGTTATACGCCAATTGTCAAATATGATTTATTTTCATTAAAATAATACCGAGAATTTTCTGAAAATCAAACATCAATAATATTGATTTATTTCTTATTGTTATAAATAGGGATAGAAAGGTCGTTAGGGATTGATTTCAGAATATGATCATTGAGATTAATCAAGATTATAATGAAACGAATAAACGGAACTATGGGCATCAATAAATAAAACAAAATAAAAAAAAATGTTTACAATAAAATACACTTTTCCTCTTCTACTTTGGAATAATTATTCAAAAACACATAAATTGTTGGACATAGATTAAATAATTTAATAAAACTCGTATCACAATGATAATGATTTTAATATTTCATGATTACAATGTTATTTCAAATACAAATAAAATATTTAAAAAATCGTTTTGTAATTTATTGTACATATATTATAACCAATGTCGTGACAAGCCCTAATAATTTTCGCCGCAGAAGTGTTGATAATATTACCATTGTCATTATTATACTCTTCTAACTTCTCAAATGTTTTAAAATATATCATAGGGTGTATTTTATAAAACTTAAGTTCATAAAATGAATCGAGTTCTGTGTTTGCTGGAGTTAAAATTAAACGACAGTCATTGGTTTGGCTTTGTAGATTTACATCGTCTTCTAAAAGATATCCACTACTTTCGGAAAAGCACCAACTCGCATCTTCAAGTTTCAATGCACTTTTCGTTTGATCAAACACTGATTGTAAACTATTCGCTACAATTGCGATATATTTTTCGCGGTTGATGTCGGTGACGTAGCATCGCAACGACATAATAATCGATTGTGAACAAGGTTACGTTTTTTATCTACCTTATAATTTGATAACAAGATAAAATATAATGATAATTAAAAAATAATAATATCGCATATAAACAAAATTAAATAGAGACCATTTTTGCAGCGCACATCAGTGTGTGCTGCCAAAATAACTTTATAAATTATTTTTGCTATTTAAGTGTAGATATCTCTTAAAATATATACCAACTAAATATTTTAGCAGCGTCTTTGTCTGAAATATAAAATCTTTATATTTACCAGTTTATTCTTATTTTGTCATTGCTTTGTTAGATGTCACTATAATTATAATTTACGATTAATTAAAAATTCATTAAATATTTATTTCTTTATTGTATTTAAAATCATATTTTTATCAAATTCGACTCTGAAAAAATCCTTCTAAATTTTGATTCACCTTCTATGACTATTTATAGCTAACATGATATTTATGCCATGTATTTTTTATTGTTTTCTCTATACATATACGTAATTAATATTGACACGATCAACAATTTTTATCTATTTCTTGCAACATCTTCTAAAAATGTTATTTTTACAATTACAACTATTACTAATTAAATATTATAATCTTTGTAATAAACTATTTATCGATATATATGTTGATATTCAATTGATTTCTTGTTTTTTTATTTCATAAAAATATCCATATGCTTCTCAATAATAATAATTATCTACAGTGGAACCTCTCTTAACGAGCACCTCGCATAATGAGTAATTCGCATAACGAGCAAAAAAAAGTGAAAAAATTGCTCCCTTAACGAGAGACATTTCGCATAACGAGTGACACAGAAAGGGGAAGTCACAAACGTATGACGCACTTGTGTGTGTTGGATCGTATTTCACAAAAAGTTATGAAGGAGAGTTTGGAAGAAGAGGAAGTAGCAGCGAAACAATCTTCTGACGCAATAAGAGAAATGCTGAAAGCATGGGAAACTGTTTCATCGTACATTGAGAAACATCATCCTAATAAGGAGGTGGCTATGCGTGCTACAAACATATTCAATGATAACGCTGTGTCACATTTTCACCAAATTTTAAAGAGTCGGCTAAAACAAATGTCTCTAGACAGCTTTCTAATAAAAAATAATTAATTATTTGTCATAAATTAATAAATAATAAGCTGGTTTCGATTTTTAAAAATGTTTTAATCCAGGTTGTTACGATCTTTAACAATTTATAAGCATGTAATTTTATTTGAATAAACGTTAAAAAAAAATATTTCGCACGGAAGGCATTTTCGTGTTTTATATTGATTTATATGAGAAAATTAGTTTCGCTTAACGAGTGTTTCACAACAACAAGCAAGATTCTGGAACGAATTATGCTCGTTATGAGAGGTTCCACTGTATATTGATCTATATCAGTGATGGCGAACCTGCGACTTGCGAGTCTAAATGACCCAGGCGTTGATATTTATTAATTTATTTTTTCTAGCTCTTAATAGATTTGTAAAATTTATTATAAGAAATTAAGCTCCTTTTAATTAAAAAAATATTGCTATGACGATTTTTCAAATACTTTATAGATTGGTTAAATGATTTAATGTTCTTATGTGACATCAATCATCATTTCAATAAATTGCACAAAAAATTTCAGTGAAAACGACAATTTGTATTATCAGTGATTGTAAATATTAAAATATGACGAAACTTGACATCTCACATCGAAGATTTAGAGAAATAAAAATTCAATACCCCCTTCTCTCTTTCCAAGTAATGCCATTGACTTGGTGCTAGTATTAATCAAAATTTAAATAGAGTATATCCTTGAATCACGTTTTCTGAAGAATTATTAATTTTTTATTTTAATAATAAATATTATTATTTATTGTTACTTAAATTACTTGAAAACAACCAATTCGTCCGAAGGGGGTTTTTTATAGACGCCAAGCATTTCAAGTCAAGATACTGATGAATTCTTCATCAACATCTTGATTTCTAAACTTGAAGAACTTCTAAGAATTAAAATATTTATTCATGATTTGTTGGTATTTTGAGTATTTTAACTGATCAAAATGGCGCGTAAATGGCAAGGGCACTCGGCGATGTACCGTCACAGACTGAGCACTCGCCGTGGCAATAAAGGCGAATAATGTTGTTTTTAGACTATTTTAGACAAATACAAAAAGTTTGTGACATGTAGGATTTATATTAAAAGAGTTATTCGAGTAATATCAAATACTTGGGGTCCCAAATAGACCCCATCGGCACAGCTAGGTTAAAAGTTAATTTTGGCATTCCATTTAAATGTTAAAAATAGTGATCTCTGATTGGAAACACTATGTTGGAGGTTTCTTGGATCGAATCGCAAATCGTTACCTGATCCACGGTGGTAAATATCAATTAGCGATCTGGATTGTTCCATTAACCTGGAGTAAATTGACCGCCATCGTTTAATCCACATATTTTATTAATTAAATAACATGGCGGCCCACAAAGGCGCCGCCATATTTGGTACAGCCATATTTATTCCGTGAAATGTCGACACTATTAATCAATAAAACCAATTAGAAGCTGGCCATCGAGCACAGCGAGCCAACCACGGCTTTTTGTTGCTAGGGTAATTCTTTTTGTAAATACGAAAATCATTTGATGAATACGCATCTTTGAGGATTAAATAGGTTGAAAGTCAAACGGGGGATAATAATTGGTGTACGCCGAATATATTAATAGTTGGCAAAACTTCAAAAGAGGCTAATGTTCGAATTATGCTTTTGGGGGCGTCAAAAGTCTGCGGATATGCGGTACAAAATTTCTCCACCCCCGTCGGACACCGTGATTAACAGGGGATGACTCGGCGAAAGCGGTCCGGACTCGGCTGCTTCACATTATTCACAATGGTCGGTGATTTATTAAATAAAGCAAAACCATAAATACATTATGTTGCGGCTCGTTAGGAGATGGCGCCAGGGGCGCTAGCGCACGTGGTCCGTAGCTCATTCTTAATTGAGCTCTGCGGTGCCTGGATGGCGGTGCAAGAAATTCGGCCTGGATGGGGTTCGAAGTCAAAGGTTTTTGGAAAGATCCGATGAAAATTACCTTTTGTCGACCTGTTTAAGCGTATTTCTTTTGCTATTGGTTAGTGGACATCTAACCCTATTTCAAATGGAAAGATTTGTGGAAAAGAAAATTTTGACTTAACCCTTTGAACTCCTATGTCGAGGTGGCCTCGACATGGGTTTTTTTACCGGCAACTCCTATGTCTTTAAAATAATTAAGAGACGATTTGATGTTTTTTGTGACAATTACGGAGAAATACTTGTTTTATCTTATGTTGAAACGCATACCGGAATTATATAACAAAAGACGTGCCAAGGGTTTCTCGGCCGAAGTGGGGCCTTAGAATATATGTTTTGTCTGATTCTCGTACAAGCTACATCTCAACATTTGTCCCATATTTTGGAAGCTATAGGACTCAGGGACTGGTTAGACCTGATTTATTCAACAACTTGCAACACCATATTCCTGATATCACATTTATACAGATAGATTTTATACGAATGCAACATTGGCCAAAGAATTACTAAAGAAAAAATGTTACTAAACAGGAACAATTATGACGAAGATAGAAAGGATTGCCCAAGATATAAAAAAAACCAAGATTAGTAGTGGAATTAAAATGGCGTTTAGAAAAAAATGCTCTCGTGCTGGCTTGGCGCGATAAACGCATAGTTACTATGATGAGTAAAAAGTTCACGTCGTCTTCGTAAGCTGTAAGAAGAAGACCGAGGAGATCAGCACAAAATAATGAACCCACTATAAATAAGCCAACGGTTATACATAACTATATTAAAAACATGGGTGGGGTAGATACCGCCGACCAATTGGCGACATCTTATTGCTTCATGCGTAAGACTTTAAAATGGTGGAGGAAATTATTTTTTGGGGCTTCGAGACTAGTATTGTAAACTCCTACATTTTATACAAAGAATGTGAAAAAAAGGAGAACAGAAAGCCTATGAAGCACAAAAAATTTCGCCAAACTTTGTTGATGCAATTGGTCCGAAATTTTGTATAGTCAAGCGTATCATAGCTGAAGTAGAACAACCTTAGATGGAGACTGGACATTTCATTTAGTAATCCCAAAGAAACATGGGACTGCATGGTATGTTCAAATCGAAAAAATTCCTGGAGGTAGACGAGAGCTACCTTCTTCTGCAGAAGCGATGTATTAGAAAACCAGGCCTTCCCTACTCAGGCGATTGTTTTAAAATATCCACACACTAATAGAATTTAAAAAATCAGTCTGTTAAATGATATAATAAAGTGCACGTAAAAGTTAAAACCATTTTTATTAATTTATTTTAACTTTTTCCAATGATTTTACCTTAAATATAATTTTTAGCAAATTCGCTGAAAATAGCTTGGAGTTCTGGTAAGCTTTTGAAAAAAACATTGGAGTCCATAAGGTTAAAAAATAAGCCTCGAAGAGAGAAGCTTAATAGAAGAGGAAAATGTGGTGTTACGGACTGAAATTGAAGGAAATTCGACCAAATCTTTTCAACAAATAGCAGATATACTCGAATACTCTTGATCTAGAGCAGAGGTTGGCAGGAGCGGCTCGCGAACCGCATGCGTCTCTTTGCATAAACGTACGGCTCTTCGGACATAAATTCCAATTTCACCCCATTTCAATAAGACTTATAAGGGAAACTATTAGATGGACCCAAATGTAATGTCTCATTTTCGGAAAGCATAGTTTCAGATTAGTTTTCTTCTGTCCATTGACTGAGAAAGACGTGTTTGAATATTTTGTGTGACGTGAGAAGTCTCTTATCTTCGATTTGCGTAGAAAAAAACGCAACGGAGGCAACAAAAAATATTTGCAATGTTTATGTAGACCCATTTAACATCAGGAAATGTCGAAGATGCTTCAAAATATTTAAATCACGCAATATCGATTTGAAAAATGAGAAATGGACGTCCCCGTGAAGTGGATGAGCAGCCCTGAAAGAAGAGGTTGAGAAAAATCCGACTCTTAGTATCGAAGAACTATCGAGCCAAGCTGGTACTTCATGGTCGTCAACTCAAAGATACCTGAAAAATATGGAAAAGATTTAAAAAGATGGCATTTGGGTCCTCCATGGGTTCCCTGAGAGAAACAAACACATGAGGCGCGGTATCTGTCATCTTATCTGAATCCTGACAGATTATTTTATGCAGCTTATTCTCCAGACCAGCCTCCATCCGATTATCAGCTTTTTCGCTCGTTGGAGAATTATTTACGATCATTTTTTTTTAAATCAAAAGATGAAATAAAATCGGCCCTTTCAGACTATTTCGATTCTAAACCTGCAGAGTTTTATAAGAAGGAATTTTAGATTTACCTAATAGATGATAAAAGGTCATAGAAAATATTGGTAATTATTTTGTATAATTAAGTTTAATAAATTTTTAGAAATATGAGTTTTAGTTTCATTAAAAAAATACAATAATACATTTGGGCCCATCTAATATAACAAGGGAAAGGAAACATCGCATATATTGGGTTGTTCGGAAAGTCATTTCGTTTTTTCCCAACAGTGGACTTAATAGTATTTTTTACAGCTAACTTTATACTTAAGCCGCATAATCATTATATATTTTGACACCTGATATAGCAAGACTTGCTTGTGAAAAAGTTTGATTGATTCTACGCCGTAGTTTTTGGTTGGTACCCTTTCGAATATGGAAAGTGAAAAGCAGCGTTTTCAGCATATTTTACTTTTTTACTATCGAAAAGGTAAAAATGCTGTTGAAACAAGGAAACAATTATCATTATTATTATAAAAATTATTAAAGAACAAAAAATTTGCACAGAAAGATGGCAAAAGGTATTGGACCAGAATGAACAATATATATTTCAATAAAACATTTATTCAATATAGGAAAATCGTCTTTAATTTTCATAAAAATAAACGAAATTACTTTCCGAACAACCTGATACATTACTTGAAGAAGTAGAGTGCTTTGAAAATAAATTACTAGTTCTCACCGAAGATATATAGAGAGAGGTGAATTACTTCATTTCAAGAATTAAAGACAGTATCGTGATGAAAAAAGCAGTGGTTTTGATGCGATTTATTTTAGCAATGTATTAGGAAAAATGAAAAACAGTTTTGGTGAACGTTTTCAACTATTCAGAGCAAATTATGCTACACTAGCTTTCATCGTACGTCCTCTCGAAATAAATGTCAATGAACCTAACTTAACACCTTTCGACACAAATGCTGGTTTACTCCAGTTGCAGTTAATAGATTTAAAAGCACGGAACTGTGTAGCAACAAATTCACAAATCTGACCAGCCGCTTGGAAGAACTCGAAAGAGAGAATTTAATTTTTTTAAAAACATGAAGTGGGACGACTAAAAAAAAATCAAAATCAAATATATTATAATATTTATATAAGTTTACCGCGACATTTTAAACTTCCGACTGAAATCTAGGTTTGATAGGGGAGACCCACTACCTTCGCATCTTTAAAAAAATCTTATCAACCATTTATTTAGGTAGGTGACACCTTGGAATTTATTGTTATGCTATCTATTGCCAAAATAAAATATATTCAAGGTTATATAAAAAATATCCGGAATTTTTAACCGAATCGTCAAGGTGGTTTGAAACCAAACGCGTCTTCCGAAGGGGGTCTATTTATAAGGGAAAATATAACTGCACTTGTCCCTGACGTATCATGACATTTATAGCTATGTTTAACAAATACTCAATTTTTGGCTGGCGTATCATGTGTTTTTATGAGCGATTTTTTACATGTGGAAAAATTGGAAAATGTAGAAATAATTTTTGATCAAAAACAACAGCGCTATAATGCCTCAGCTTCCATATTTGCCGAACATGGCCTATGCAACTTCTTTATATTATCGAAGATAATATGAAGATGAAGAAAAGAACCATAAAAGAACAAGGTTTGCTTGACATAAGGAGATAAAGACAGAATCGCCGAAGGAGCTATACGTCCTACCAATATATCCAATATGTAAAAGACAAAAATTATACTCGAGAATGACCAAAATACCACTATTTTTTTTTTATCAAATCTTGTATTACGATTATAATTGGACATGAGTCGGATTTTTGATATAAAGTTGAATATGAGATAAGGAAATGATCAAAGTATTAAAAACTATTTATCAATATGCTTGAATAAATAATATTTAATTTATTACAATGTGGAATTTTATTAAATTCCATCTGGAATATTTGACTTTAATCTCTTATCTCGAGGAAAATTTTATTATAATTATTTCTCGCAGTCGATTCGATTGGACCAACCGACCGTGCCGAATTGTAACATGAATGGCAGACGTGTACGTATTCCCAAGTTAAATATTATATCGATACACACATTCATTCCGTCCATCCAATAATAATAGATTAACCGGTTGTCGAGCAATCAAAAATGATTTTTCTTTCACCCAATAAGGGAGCTGATCAAACAATGAGCCATTGTTTCGGTAGTCGTGGAGACGCTGGCGCTACCTGGCTTCGCTCAATGGAAAACACTAAGTCACCCTAATGTCATTAGCGGTGGATATTAAACTTTTTGGAACGCCATTTTGGCCAACGCAGCACAGCATAAAAAAAAAGATTTTCGCATAGCCCAGCGAATCATCTCGTGCAATTACTTTTCAACGTCGAAAACAATTCCGGCACGAAGTAATAGTTTTGTAATTTTGTAAGCAATGATTTGGTTTTGATTTCGATACGAAATTACGTAAGTAAATTGACGGTGTGTGTATAATTTATCCTTATTTTGGGCCCGTGTGCCTTAATGGGTTATGACCGAAAAGGATGCGAAGAAAAACAATTGGAATCATCGAAACTAAATTGTTGAATAAATCCTTTGGGGTTTTACGTCAGCGGTACAGGGCGTTCATAAACGATTTGCCGCATAATAATATAAAAAAAAAACTTTTTAGTACATGATTATTATCACATTTTTAAAAATATCTTATTATATATAATAAAAACCTAATCTTGATTTAAATTAATAAAAAATATCTCACATTTTGAAGTGCCAATTATAGTGTAACATCCATATTCGTCATTAATTTGTTCTTGTCCTCGTAAACAAGTTCGAATCGCACATAAACAGATATTTTGTGATTATCAGCATATGAAACTAAATAAATCCGACTCCAATTTTCATTACCCAAAATTTTTTTTTGAATCCCAATACCCAAAAATGGTCAAAGCTTTATTAAGTAAAATATAATAATAAAATAAGCAGAAAAAGAAGTGTTATTATATTTACTAAGGAAGAATTGCAAGCAATTTCTTAATTATTTCAGCTTTTTGTTTCATAAAGTTTCTATGGCAGTGGTAGCCAACCTTTTACATAACATTCGTATTTTTTTCCACAGCTATGAAATAATTTATTCATGTCTTGAAGTTTCCAAAAAAGCAGGTTGTTATTGTTATCTAATATAAGCTTCTTTCATCATGTAGTTCGTTTTACAGCTATCAAAAATAATAAACAGCTTTTTAAGATTTTAAAAATCTACTCAAAATCTATTCTCTAGAAAGGCAGTGTACCTGAAGGACACGTTCACCATATTCCAAATTTAACAACTCACAATATTCTCGTCTGTTTAATGTTCTTATTCCAATTTTATACACAAATTTCACAACCGGTAACATAACATACTGGATATTTAAAGTTTTTCCACCCAGTGCCTCTTGGTGTATAATGCAGTGATATTTTAGTACAGCACGATTAAAATAAAATTCAAGCAAAGTTGCAGTGCCATTGATTGAATCATTGACGGCATTGATCAGTATACACACTGACGTCCGTCAGTACACACACTACCGTATGTCAGTACACACACTGACGTCCGGCATATATTTTCTCCGCATAATTTTACTTACGACGTCACGTTAAAACACCCCTGAAATACATTTTCATTTATTAAGGAATACAATTCTAAATTAATTAAAATATCCAAGATGTGAGTGACGAATAAAGAGGTTCCATTTGTATGTATAATTTATACATGGTAGGATACATAATGTATCTTTCACGCCATTAAAAAATATACAATATTAATCTGTTGTAAAGAACATTTAGATATTGACACGCTATCGATTCCCAATCACCCTGTGTTCAGGATATAAAAGGATATTTTAACGGATAGGTAGACAGACATTAGATACACACGAACTTCTTTGGCTATTACACCGCTAAAGGGATCCCATTACTCGGCCAAATGAAATAACAATAATTTATTTATGGCGTAATGACACCCCAGAGGGGCGGCCATTAGACCCGGCAGCCCTAATTGCTGGGTTGTCTTTGCGCCAGTGACACGGATAGGACGGACATTATCGTCGGAAAATTGCCAAAGAATAAAACAAAAAAATATGTGTCCTTATTTAATCATTTTCGAGGATAGCGGAAGCTGTCAGTTCTTGTTTTTTTTCTCTTCAAAATCCGACCAAATAATATAACTTAATTTGTTTTTCGTGTTGGCAACCCCTTGCATATATAAACTGAGAAATGGGACAGGTGTATGATGGAAATCGCAACGAATGCAGAGATCCAATATTTATTTAATTCATACGAGGGGGCAAAAAATGCTTATTTTTTTGCTAACTCGATAATTTAAAAATATGCCATGGAGCAGATGCGTTCAATGGCGTGCTTTAATGGATTTTTTAGTACTAAAAATTGGTTTTTACGAAATCTTTAGCTATTGAGGATATCATTTTTATAATAAATATATTTAGCAAGAATAGCAAGAGTTTTTCAAATGCTTAAATAATAAAAAAAAATCATTTACGCACCTACGACGAAGAGAAACATTTTGTAAAAAACAGACATACAAATAAGATGATGCAAACAATTGTCTTATCTTTGACTACAATTTATAATTATTTTTGAAAAAAATAATTAAATTTAAATAAAAGAACCAGTCTTATGCTTCTAGTTTACATGCATATTATTTTGATAATGTAAGTTAACCGCGACTGAGCTAAGTTAGTAGTCGGATAGGTATCCGACGAACACTATGAATTCAGGGAGTTTGAGACCCATTAAACATACGGAGGTGTTTTATAAAAATATTTTTATAGGTATTTTGGCGAGTTGGAATAAATTAATTTAATATCATCTATCCTTCGTTAAATAAATAATTATAAAACCAATTATATAAATCTAAATCTAATTGAAATATTATTATTAAATTAACCCAGTGTCGTGGTTTGACACTGGGGGGAATATTAGTGTGAGAGACTTATTCCTCTAGCATCTTTAGAATCTTGATCGAATCTTTGTATGGGCGAATGGTGCTTTTGAATCTTTTTGTTAACGCAGTCAAATAAATAAATAAATCAATTAAAGTAGCGAGTGGTTCATTGCCGTCTAATATAGTGAAATAATTCTACAGCCCGTGGTGGAAGGAAGTATGTATTGCTAGCTTCAAAGTGCATTATTTAACAATCACTTTAGTTCAAGCAATTGCAAGAACAGAGAAATATCAGTATTTGACAGAATTTTTAAAAATTTACAATATCTATCTTGCAATAAATTTTTATTTTTTTTTAAAAATATCATACACGACGTAACGATAACGTAACATACATAACGTTAACAATAAGAATTTTAATAGATGAAGTCGAAGAGATAACCATTTTATTGTATAATTTGCTGTACAGCTTAATCTGAAAAATGACAATGAAGACGTAATTCAACTTTTGTAAATTAGGTCGAGAACTGAGGAAGAACGAGTTACAGAAAAAAATATAAAGTAAAATAACTAGATATACTCTAAGAAATAAAAAAAAATTGTACTAAAAAGCATAACTGAATATTATAAATATATTATGTATAATTATTATATTTAGTTATGTAAGTTAACCGCGAATGAGCTAAGTTAGTGGTCGGATAGGTGTCCGACGAAAACTGTGAATTCAAAGAATTCTTTACAACACTGGCCAGGGGGACCCATCTCCACCGCATATTTTATAAAATATTAATGTATGTAGTTTGGCGCGTTAGAATTAATTAATTTAATGCCATATATCCTTCGTTGAAGAAATAATTATAAACAACTGAAATAATATTAAAATTTACTAGTGTCGTGGTTTGACACTGGGGGGAATATTAGTATGAGACACTCATTCCCCTTGATTTTTTTAGATTCTTGATCGAATGTTGAATGGCATTTTGGAATATTTATGTTAAATCATTCATCCATCGTAGTAAAATAAATAAATAAAGTTAAAAATTCAATGGATTTCCTCTACTAGTTTGAATATATAATTTGTGTTTTTGGGGTCCATGAATGGTGCAATTCTCAATATTAAAGCTAGGTAGGTAAAACTTTTATAATAATTATGTATTCATAACAATTAAAAATATTAAGAGAAATTGAAAAGAAAACAAATTTATTAACAGGTTATTCATTGCAAAATATGCTTGAAAATACTAATCATTTTTTTAAGATTCTAGAAAATTTAATCCACATTAAAACATGTGATCCAAATCCGTCCCAATAATAAACCCAATAAGAAATCCGTTTTTTACGTTTTAGAAGTAACTGATAAAAAACGCTATTAGAAGGAAAACGTAGATTTAAAATTAGAATCGGGTACTAAAATATAACACAAATCCCCCCCCAAAATAGCGGGAAAACGTAAATTCCGGGCACGTATAAACAAGGTTTCACTGTAATAAATGGTCAATTTATAGAATGGATGATTTAAAGATCTATTCTATCTGTTTTCGACTAATAATATTTTATTTTTACTTTTATTGGGTTGTTGCAATTTTTTAAAGATCATTTGCGTTTTTGGTACAGAGAAAATGTAGCTTATAAAATATAACTGTTTTCGACTAACTTGCAAAATTCAATGGCGTTGATTTTTTTCTCAAAAATATTACATCAAATTATTATCTATTAGATCAGGGTTTCCCAAACTTTTTCAGCGACGGAACACTTGGCAAATGTGAAAATTTTTGCGGAACACTTAGCTTATCTTTTATGTTGGGTAATTCATAATAGTACAAATAAAAATAAAAAATGTTAATAAAAAAATTTATTTACGTAATAAACATAAAAATACAAATAAATAAAAGTCCTAATGACTCTGATGATTTTGGGTTCTTAAATTACATTTTTTTTATATCAGGCCAATATTGGTCAGTTATATTCTCATATCTGTCGCGGGGTCGAGTATATTTCTATTTTGTTTTTGTTGCAATATATTTATAAAATCCCGCTTCGCATAAATACGTCGTTGAAACGGAAGTAAACAAACCACAGCTTGTTTTGCCCCATGGGGGAACTCTTCAGACAGACTCGCCCAGAAATCATTTAATGGCTGATCTTTATATTTTTTGTTTCAAATCAGAGTCATTAATTAAATCAATTAAATTCTCATAATCCCTTGCACTTAAGCCCACTGGCTTAACTGCCACGGAAAATGGATTCTGAACCCAAGAATCGTCCTTACTAGTTTTCGGAAAATATTCTGAAAAAGTTGATTTCAAGTTATATAGGTGTTCTAAAAATACTTATACTGCTTTATCAACGTGAAAATTCAATTTATTTAAACATTCATCTTAGACAGGAAAGCAATCAAAATTATTAGATTCAACTAATAAAATCCAAAATTGTATTTTTTTATCAAAATATTCAATTTTACCTCTCTCTAATTCAAGTTTATGTCATTTCCTACATAATCAGAGTATCGTTTCGAAGTGCCTGCAAAGTTTAGCTGGAGCCAAAGAACTGTTTGCGAGTATTTTTTGACACAAAACACACATTGCATCAGGATCATCTGAATTGCCATTATACGTCAATCCAAAAATTCAGATAAATTTCGTTTTGGTCTGTTCATAGATGACACTTGTTCTTTAATATTCGATTTTGAAGAAATCACAGTTTTTGGATTATTTTTTTCTTCGATGATAGACGTATCAGAAGAATTTTTGTGAAATGTTTATTTAGGCTCCGCGGAACATCTATTTTGGATCCGCGGAACACCAGTGTTCCGTGGAACATAGTTTGGGAAACCCTGTATTAGATAATACGAAGGCCAAAACATAAGTAAAAAATCGCCAAGCACAACATTATATATAGAAGCTTTTCGACCTACCTTCGAGGTACCTATGTCAAGATACGTCAACGACAAGTGTACCAAAACAACAACATAATACTGACAATTAGACAAAAAAACGACCGCAAAATTTAAAAATTCTGCTTTTGTTTATCAAAAATTGTAAGTGAACTGAAAAATACACAAAATATTAGACCCCATGAAAATTGTTAGATGCCAATTTATAAGTGGATGGTTTATAATTTTAAATATTTAATAATTAACAATACAACAACTGAATCTTTGTAATGATTATTGCTTTATTAAAATTTAATCTTGTCCTCTTCGTATCTTCGTATATTTTATCTCAGATTCGCAATTCCTGATCCGAAAGTAGTGGGATTATTAATGATAAAAAATATCAAATCGGGATTGTTAATTTTTTGTATTATTTCTGTTCTGTTTCTCATATGGTACGAGGTGAGTCGTCTCCAAAAAATGCATTCGCGGTTTGGCTCCAAGGTTTCAATTATAAATAATTGTGATAACTCAATGATAAACAATGGCATCTTCGTCGGTAAGTAAGATTGTGATAATTAACAAAATTGCATTTGCGCTCGAATCTTAGTAATGGAGTCTCAGAAAAGAGCGCTTTTCAATTAACCCGCAGAGGCCGGCGTCCTTGACACAGCGCCGTGGAAACTCAGCGCGGTGCCATTTGCATATTTATTTGCATAAATTGATAAATAAATAATACACACAATTGTGACTAAACATTCTCGTGTACTATATTTTATAATTAAAAAGGGTTATTGTTATTCGTCCTCATTCGATTTTCGATAAATTGCTTTGTACACAATGCTGATACGATACCACGAAAAGGATTTTAACACCGTCGATTCCATAACAATGGACAAGTGTAAATATTTGAAAGGATTTATTATTTGGTAAATAGAACGCCTTAACATCGTAGAGCCAATAAATAGAGACACCGTGACCAATATCGTATCTATTTATTTATTATCCGATGATGACATTCACATACGTCGTTAATGGGAGCGACGTATAATGAAACGTTATGAATCGAATCAGGTTTCGATAAAAAAAAAAGTTGGAAATTTTACCACCGACCAAAAAAATATATTACGAATTTCGCCCGTTCGCATTTAAATGTAATTAAATGCAAGGCTTAATGTTGTGTAATTTGAAATACATATTATGTAATAAATATTGCAAGTAATGATGATAAGATAATGGGCCTCAATACGGATGCTGCCCTCGCAGATTGATGGTTCTGTAATAGAATTGGCTCTGGAGTCCAGGGGAGCAAAAACCCGGGCCGCGAGCTACTTGCATTTAATTAAAGCGCACGGTGCAAGCAAATTGCACTCAGATTATACCTTATTATTCAAATTGAAGGTCAAGCTTTAATAAGAGTAATGCGGTACTTTATGCCGACATTATGGTTGAGTAGATGATTTCTCAAAAAATAAGACGCGATCTCCACTTATAAACAACGGCATGTTTAATCAATAACAGTAGAGTTTTTAATGAAAACTCCAATATGCAATAAATAAAAATATCAAAATGATAGGGATTAAATTTTAATCTCGCAAATATTACCTTATTTTTTATTAATTATCTACTATTCAAGTAATTTTATATAATAAATATTAAACTATTTAAAGAAGTATAAAAATTATCAGCCATATTATCTATTATTTTTAACCCATGCTTACATAGTTTACATAGATTCTCAGTATCCATCTACACCACCGTATTTCGAAGAAGGCGAATCTTTGCCTGGTGCTTTAACGATCAAAGTGTATACTGTGTATAAGCAGATAATGAAAACTGATGTATTTTTAAATACGAATTTCTCTTTTTTAATAATATTTTTCTATATTGTTTAGGTTTAAAATACTGAAAATATTTATTCTACAGCTTTGTACATTATTTAATCTTCATATACTAATATTAATACATATGTATGTCCATTCGGAGTTATTCAATTTCGCGAGATCATGGAACACAGAAAATGTCATGTTATTAATATATTCTTTTTTCATTAGAAAATATTTTTAAATATCACAAAAAACAGTGATTAGGTCGAGAAAGTGGTTAGACACATTTTAAACACTATTTCCGTGAAATTATCTTTTTTCACATTTTTATACAGCAATCAAAAAACGATAGAAACATAATAATTGAACATATAGATGGGGAACTAAAAGAAATTAATTTAGAATGAAAACGAGTTAAGAATTGTCATATTCTTAAATGAAAGTCAATTAATTTAATAAAAAATAAGCAATGAATACATAAAAAAAATAGAAACAAATAGTTGCTATAGCTGTAGATACATGAACTCAAAAATAATTTAAAGATGAAATATTTAATAAATATTTATTGAAATAATAAAATATTTTTTGAAATAATAAAATATTTATTGAAAATCAAAAGTGTCTTTTTAAAACACAAATAAACTATTAATATGGTAAATAATCCATTTGTTTTCTAAAATAATCTAATTAAATTATAAATTAATATAGCAAACTTGTTTATATGGGAATTGGTATTTTTGTAGATCAAAACTACGACAAATAACATAGACTTACTAAATATACTAAAAACCCTTGAAATTTAATGGTGCCAGCTATAGAATGTTTTATAAAAAATAATTTTTAATAAAAATGAAAATTCTGTATTTTTTCTAATATTAAATTTTTGATGCATATAATATGAGTAGGTAGAATTTAATATATAAGTAAAAGTGAATAGTAATGCCATTTTTTTCTCTCCGGTTATTGTTAATCATTTTGAAGCCTTGTTAGGAATCTTTCTGTTTTAATATTTTACATTTTATTTGTGGTCATAGTTAAAAATGCAACGTACAACGATTAAAGATACACATCTGTGGTGTTTAATGCTGTGTTTTATTTAAAAAAAGATTAACATTAACTGAAGCTACACAGACCAATTGCAATATTTATGAAGACATCTTAAAACTTTACAGGACAAACCAAAATCAGGGAGATCTTTTAACCTACATGTGGTTTTGAATTTTCTCGAATAACTCTTTTAATATAAATCTTAAATGTCACAAACATTTTGTATTTGTTTAAAAAAGTCTAAAGAATACATATTTTAAATAATCATTTTCCTTTATTAACTGAAATTGCAAAAAAAATAAAAACAAGAGTATTCGCTTCCGTTTTTTTCTCGTTCCCATCCGATACAAGTGCGAGTGCGAGTGAAACCGTACTAGTGACACGTGCTACGAGAACTCTGAAAAGGCGTCTTGCCTTAGTCTGCCGCGAGACATCGCCGAGTTCGCGCGTCACTTACGTCATTGGTAAAAAATCCAAAATATCAACTAAATTATGAAGCATATCATGAATAAATATTTTTATTTTTAGAATAATCCATTTTTTAGCGTTTCTTTTCTAAGTTAGTTAAAGTTGAACATCTCTAGATAACATAAAAAAATATTTGAGGGTAGAGTAGAAGAGGGTAGAATATTTTAAGTCTGGGTTTGAAATGGTTGAGGTCTATTTTCCATTATACATAGACCCTCTTCGGGTGACGCCAATGGTAACAATGTTAGATAATTTTAAAAATCACCGGAAAAAATAAACAAACAATTTGGGTGCCGTTCGAACTTTCTCCAACAATCTTAGACCAACGAATTATCACGTTTTTTATCTTAACTCTCAGATATGTATCCGATCTGTTCAAAGGATTGTTGCTATGGAAGTGTGTCCTCTACAACAATCTGAGTAGTAACAAATAATAACTTTTATCGAATTTGATAACTGTGTCCACTCATTGGATATTATTGAATGAAAATGTATTTGGTGGGATGTTTTGGAGGTATGACGAGGTACTGCTTAAATATCTACTAATTTAAGGAGACAAAGATGAATTTTCCAGAATTATATTGGAAAGTTAAATGTAGAAGTTCTGTGACATCCTTCTATATATATCTCTGTTGTGTACTTGTGTTATCGACTTTTTAAGTTGATGGAACATTTGCTTCATGATTTAAAAATTATAAATGTTGAATCAAAATTTAAATCACTGGTGAGTTGAATTTTAATAAAAAAGAATCAAAATTTGATGTAAAAAATGTATTTTTTTTTGTTTTACCTAATATAAACTGATTAATAGACGAATCATATATTTAAATTCTTATTTTTTAATTAAACTATTTAATACCACTGATGATTATTTTTTTTCATCAAAAGCAATGAGATGATAATGTTTCGAAATTTAAATATGATAGAGAACAATAAAGCCGCCCGTAAGCTTCTCCTACTGTTCAGATGATTTGATATCAGATGCCGATAACCGCGACCAACAAGTAGTTATTCGATTTGATTCCAATTATGAATAAAAAAAATGTTACATATGATTTAGTAAGTCATTAATATTTTAATTTACATGCCGAGTCAGTATTATCTGAAAAACGATGTCGCAAATTCCATGAAATACGATCGAATCAAGCGTTTAATGTTAATTGAATTTTGCACCGTGAAAATCGAATCGAATTTATCGTACACCATTCTCGCTGATGATACAGACGTAACCTGGATGATGGAAGTAGCCCGTTCGACATCGAGCTGATACATGAATCGAAAGCATTTGCATATATAAAAGATTGGATGAGCTTTATTTGAGCCGACAAAGGTAATTAGAGCGATTACCTTGGCAAGAACGCCTTCGAGAGCCACGAGTTATGTTTTTACTGTAAATGATCAAGGTGCAAAAATTGCTCGTTTATTGTGACAAGATCAAAGATTTCAATGATAAAGAATTATGCAGTTTTTGTAAGTAAATGCAGCTGTTATCGTCAAAACGATGGCCAATAATCGTCCATTAGTAAAAATTTTAATTGTCCACTCGTTGATCGGATCGATAGATCATCGAGGCTGGTGGATTGGTGTCGGTTGTTTGGTCACGCGAGTATCAAAGGTGTTGCATTGCCGAGATGGGCTTGGAAACAGTACAATTCTCTCGACCGCCAATATTTCATATCAGGCCTAGTCATTTAAAAAAATAATAAATTCACAATAATTTAAAAATTTTGTACATAAATATCGATATTAAATTATTGCTGATGTCTAGAATTTTTTTGTTGATAATGAAATTGAGCAAAAAATATTTTTTTTTCCGAATTTGCTATCCCTTGGGTCGATAGTGAGTGAGACAGATACAAATGAACCTGTTCCCTTCCCGCGCCAATCAAAAAAAACTTTGTAATCGGTTAGCCCCCCGTAGCTGGCGGCTCTTTGACCAAACAGATTTATATATTTGGTTTTCTTTTCATTTAATTACTGTAAAATATATTTCATAAAATGGAAATCAAATAAAAAATTAAAAAACGAATACACACACACACATAGCGTAATGGGTCCAGAGCACGACATCGTCTCGGACGTTAGAAACAAATTAATACCGATTCAGCCGGAATAAATGAACGGTTTTGTTTTATTTATTTTTTTATATCTAGACATTCTTTATTTAATATCGTGTTAAGGTCGAACGGCTTCAGCCAAAAATAATGGATACTATTTATTAGATTAAAATTTTTAAACGTGTTTAACAATCCAATCATTTTAATTTTGTTGGAATAAAAATTTCAATATTTGCTGATTAACCTAGCCGTGCCGATGGCGTCTATTCGAAAAAAAAATAACAGAAGTGACGTGTCACAACTAGAAATATCCATAATTTTGTCATGTATGTAGCCCTAGTAAAATATAGGGATTCCAAGTTTTTGATTTTTTTTGAACAATAATAAAATTCTTTTAATATAAATCCTACACATCACAAACTTTTTGTATTTGTCTAATAAAGTCTAAAGAATAAATATTATAAATAATCATTGATTGTCCGCAATTGCGAAAAAAAATAAAAACAACAATACATACGTTTCTATTGGCACGGGCGCTATATTTTTTCTCGCTCGCATCCGGTACGATGTGCAAATGCGAGTGAAACGTGCAGCGAGAACTCTAAAGGTGCGTTTCCGAACCATCGCCTCGATAACGCGAGCAGCGACGGCACTTGATAGCTACCTACATTACGTCTATGCCTTGCCTTGCTTAGAAATTTCTTGCCTAGACAACAATACTGAGCAGAATGAATGAAAATACTACGCAGACCGTGATTAGAATCGCGAGAACAAGTGGTTTTGAAAATGTCGAAGACTTATGGGCTCGACAAAATTAAACACTTCATGAGCAAATTATTTTTGCAAAAACAGTCCAAAAAAATGGATTTTTGTTTGTTTTTAATTTAGGCATATATTTATATTAACACTTTAACATCCGCTTACGCCACGTTGGCGTCTGTTTCGGCAACTCTTATCTACCGCATACGCCGTTGGCGTCTCAATATACATAACTTTGCTTTAAAAAAAAACCCGTTATATAATATTTACGCTTCGAAATTCCAGGACAAGATAGCAGTACAGTCAGCCCACCTATAGCGTTTTCTCTAAATCGCTGCTTTTTACAAAATTCCTTGTCAACCAAAGAGCATTGACCTTTACTTCACTCAGCAATGTATTATAGATTTACGAAATAAATATTAGAATTTTGTAGAAAACAGCGATTTACAGGAAACGTTATAGGAGGGTTGTTTCGTATGTATATATTTACATACGAAATATCGATTCATGATAGAAATTTAAAAAAATCATTGTTTTCGGCAGATGTCATCCACTAACGGCGGTGGCAAATCATCCTCAGACGCGGGGTCAATTTCCTAAAAATGCACTCAACAAGAGATTTCGTAAATTGAGCATAACTTTAAAACCAATCTACCAATTTTGATAAAAATTTAAATATAAATTCCCAACAATATTCCAAATTTTAGACAGAGTTTAGTCAATCTTTTTATGCGCTAAAATTTAAAAAGGCTTAAAAATTAACATTTAGAAAGAAATAAATTCCCAAAATATCTACGCATACTTTAGATTATAAAACAATGAGAATCTCAAAATATTAACATTTTATGGCCAGGGTTTCCAACATTTTTTAGATTTTTTTTCTTTTTGTATTCGAGGAAGCGGTTAAAGGAATATTTTTGTTCCCGAATAGCGAAGTCGTGTAAGCAATGTCGTCAGTCATAAAATAATTTATTATAATTTTCAGGTGCCTTGTTCGTTTCGGTCGTAGGCGATCTTTGTTTTCTCCATATAATTGTTAAAAAATAAAAAATAATAAGTATATTTAATTCTTCAGCGATTTGTTTCCAAATATTATCTTTTATTAATTCATCTTTAAAATCAGCTTGCTTGCAATCAAATAGAGAAGAATGCTGAGACACTAAATTTATTAAGTTTTCAACTTCCTCATCCGTAAAAAGTTCCATTATTTATGACTGCGGCAACTACTTAGTAATCAAACACGGTAATTGAAGTCAAAATAGACAGCGCACTGTCGCGGCAATAAAATCACGAACTGCGTATTAGTAATGTGGGGCAATCAGTTTTCCTTCTGCTGAGTATTGTTGTCTACGGGCAAGGCATAGTGCAATGTAGGTAGCAATCATATGCCGTCGCTCATCGCGTTTTCGAGGCGATGGTTCGGAAACGCACCTTAAGACGGCGGCGTGCCCCAGTCTGCGGCGGGACATCGCCGATTCCGCGCGTCACTTATGCGTGATATTGCATAAAAAAAATCCAAAATTTCGACCAAATTATGAAGCATATCATGAATAACTATTTTTATTCTTATAGTAATCTATTTTTTAGCGTTTCTTTTCTAAGTTAGTTAAAGTTGAACATCTCTAGATAACATAAAAAAATATTTGAGGGTAGAGTCGAAGGTTGTCGCGTGCCGGTATTAGACGTGGTGGCGATGGCGGTTGGGCACAATCGTAGTTTCGTAGATTCTACGGAGCTATGAGGAGGCAGGCCGCTATCCAGGCCAGTTCGGTGACGTGTGTGCTATAGGAGGTGCCCGTAGATCAAATACGAATCCGTATCAGATCAGACCGTAGATTAAATACGAATTTACCATAGTCTCGTCTGATTATTATTGTTACAATCCGCGCGTCGACAGCTCGACTCCCGGGCTTATGGCTGGTGACCTGATCTGTATTCGAAGAGAGTAGATAATCTGGAGGACGACTGTCTACAGTCATGACATCATGACTGAGACGGAGGTGTCCTCCAGGTGGCAAAGACCCGCCCCAGGGTTATAAGGCCACTGTTTAGTTTAGTTTAGTTAATAAGTATACGTTTTGAAAAAAAAAAACAATTCTTAGTGTTCGGTTCATCAATTGAGCTTTACAAAATTTTAATATACCCTCGATTTTTAGAATGTTAAAATAAATTCTATAATAAAATAAATAGTTTATTAATTAAATCTATAATTATTTTACTATGGATTTATGTCGAAATACATTTATTTTATTAATAAATAAATAATTATCAATATTTTAAATACCTGTAAAGAAGGATATATGTCTTTTTATCTGCTCACGTCAAAAATATTTTAATACACTGATTTTTTAACGAAATATTTATACTAAAATATAATTATATGAATAACATTTTAACGTACAGAACAAACAAACAGTAACTAAGCGAAAAAATAAAAAAAAGAACAAAATTCTGCTATTCATTTTTTTGTAAATTAAATGTTAACGTCGTTTTTTGATCCAGTGCGTGAAATGTGTTGTTCTCGTGAAGTGGTGCATGTGTAGGTTGTGGATGGAGATGGACTTCTTGCAGCGATCAACTCCTGGCGACTACATGCAGAGGTAGGTCCGACAATTAAATAACAAAAGTGTTAGAGTCTTATCACAAGCTAACGTATAAATTATTTCTATAGAATATTGCCAGTAGAAGAGAGCTCATAACGACGCAAAGGTAGGAATAAAGCCTAGCTGGGAGAACTGAATTCGGTGAGTCTGATTTTATATATTGATTTCGAGTGACGTTTTTAGAAAAGGCAATAAAATTTTATTAAAAATAATGTATTGTCATCTTCAGATAATGATTATAATAAATTATACTGTTAAATATGTAGAAAATAATTCACTTATACTATTACTTTTACAACAAAATATTATATTTTGTATAATATTATCAATAATTTTATTATTAGATCATTTTAAAATTTTATCTTACACTAATAGGATCAAGTCAAAATAAATTATTGCCAAGATTGAATTCTGACGTAAAAGCTAAAACAATTTTCGTTTTTCTAAAAAAATCTTTAATAATTCCTCGATAATTTTCCACATTCAAATAGGTTCCTTTCACAGTGCCCCGTTCCAATTTTCCTCGAATACAAGTGTTTTTCCAACAAAAGTAAAAATATCAATTAATTTGTCTACTAATATAAAGTAATTTTTACTTGTGGTGTGCCTCAAAATATTTGAGAAAAATTCAATGTGCTGTTTAAGATTAATGATTGGGAGCACTGCCTTATAGGAGTGTTCTTCAGCCTTTTTATATCATGACATACTTTAAATTATGGTGAAAATTTCGAAGAAATACTTAATTATTATACGGTATTTTTGAAAACTGGGATAATTCGTTTCAGAGTTTAACTCTAAAGCTAAATACTAGATAAACAAAACATATTTTTCGAAAAAATGCTAAAGAAAAGGATGTAAAAGTTTATTCAAATAAAATTATATTATAATATATGCATTGTTAAGGAAGGTCAATCATCTTCATCTTTTCTTTTATCGCGGAATAGACAATCTGGAAAAAAAATTGAAATAATTAGTTGTAGTGGAGAAAATGCAACACAGCATTATCGTTGAATGAATTTGTAGTGCGCTTAGCCACTGTCTTGTTAGAGTGATGCTTCTCAATGTGAGATGCAACAGTTTTTCATAGCTTCAGCATTTTTTTTTTCAATTCTCCTCCACTACTTCTAACTGTGAAATAATCTAGCTCTATATGTTATTCGGTGGTCATATTTTGGCTGTGTTCTTCTACAAGCTCGTCGATACTATTGTTATCCATCTGATCCATCGTCCCGTGATCTTGGCCTAAGATCTCGTTGTCTACAGGCATCCAGGGGTCCTGTTTTAAACCACTCTAAGTCACATTCGATAACGGTCGTCGGTCAAGGCTTCTTCCAAGCAGAAATTAAGGTTCTTTTAGTAACCCTTCCCGATCATTTTGAGGCAGGCAATGGCGTAAAGTGATATTACTATTTCTTCGGGAACATTTTTGCAAAGGTTGTTAAATTTTACACAAAAAATCACAAATTAAGGTAGGTTTCACATTAACCTAGCCGTGCCGATGGGGTATATTTGGGACCCCAAATTGATTGAAAATTGATCTCTTGCACTTAATAATTAAGTAGTTTTGTTTCTCCATGCTATTAATGGCATGGAATAACTGTTCAAAGTACACATATCCCTCGATTTACACGGTTCTTTTTTTGCACGTTTTCGCTTTTACACGGTTTTTTAAAAAAAAAGTTAAAAATAAATGTTGAAAATAATCAATAATAATCATTTTATTTGTTCGTGCCCCACTGTAGGTATGCATTTGTTGTATGCATTCCACTGTGGGTATGTCTCTTCCCGCCATTCGGCGTTCATCCTTGACTTTAGCGCCAGCTACAGCGATGCCCAAAAAAATAATTTCCTCCACCATTTCAGAGTTTTTCTCATAAAACAATACGACGTCGCATATTGGTCAGCCGTGTCTACCCTACCCATATTTTTTATGTAATTATTAATTACAATAGGCTTTTTAATAAGTTCAGGTTGGGTAATAGGTTAAGATCTTCTGACTCTCCTTCTCACTGATTAGGATGATGATGTATACTTCGTACTTAGTATTGTTACAATACGTTAATCTCTCCAAGCTAATACCAACGTATCTTTTTTTTCTAAATGCAATTTTTCTCCCAACTGCTAATTTCGGTTTTTTTTATTTTGGAATCTGACCCAATGAAATGTTTTTTTTTCCAGATAACTCAGTCGTTCTAATAATATCTCATCAATTTTACTCCTTAGCAACCTAACCTAACCAAACCTAACCTAACCTAACCTAACCTAACTAACCTAACCTAACCTAACCTAACCTAACCTAACCTAACCTAACCTAACCTAATCTAACCTAACCTAACCTAACCTAACCTAACCTAACCTAACCTAACCTAACCTAACCTAACCTAACCTAACCTAACCTAACCTAACCTAACCTAACCTAACCTAACATGATTGCTTTCAAATGCATTGACAGTGGAGATCTTCCTAGCTCGAGACATTTTTCCTTAGATATAAATGTTAAACATTAACCTATTACAGCTATATATAATTATCTATAAGCACAAGGATGTAAAAACTTTTACGTGTTGTCAAAATAATATTGAAACACCTCACAAATATAATCCTCTCAGCAACAGTTCAACAGATACTAAACATCGTTGAAAGTGTACATTATACCATCACCCGAACATATTTTTTTCCTACATTCCAAGAAACAATTGAATGGTTCAATTAAAAAAAAAAAAATTATTATCTCTTCTAAGACATATTCCTGACTCATCAGGTAAAAAAAAATATCCGTAATGCTAAAAATAATTTGTAAAATAATTAAAGAAAAAATGTCCACACGTTGTGGACAGTGGAGCTGCTGGTAAAAAATAGCTGTCCAATACGTATGGACAGTGGAGTACAAAGGGTTAGGCATATCATGACTAACTATTTTTATTTTTAGAATAATCATTTTTTTTAAAAAAAATCAAGATGTTGATGAAATGCTTGGGGTCTATTTTCTATTATAAATGGACGACGCGATTGTTTTCGAGCCACCATCATGACGTAATAAAATTGTGTTTATTGATTCTTTCTCATTCTATGAAAATCATATTTAATTTATAACAATATGGTACGGATATATCAAAGAGTTGACAAATTAAATTAAAAAATATATATATATTGTATATTAATATCAATTCCGGAGTATTCGTTTGTTATGTCCCCAGACACAGCCAACGAGAACCCTTTATATATAATTTAGGATCTTTTGTTCGGACACATCGAGGCAGACCGCCTCGATAAACAATAAATATAATATATTCGCACGGGATACGGATATTTTTATTGGCAGTTTCGGTCTCATGTCCATTTTTATGATCCGGAGATAATATGTCTTGAGTGCGGCGTGCTGCGTGTCAATGTAAACACTGTTAGTTTATGTGTTCGGCCGGCAGGGGGCGCCGGAGGATCACCGAGGATCATCCGGACCCAACCACCATTAATCGGCGAGAATTTCCGAGAGCCTTTTAGCTTTTATTCTAAGCGGTCTATTCATCGCCTGCTAATTGCGATCCCATGCATTAGCAGGAGAATCGAGAAAACATTGATATTAAATAAAAATTAACTTTAAATTCGTTTTTTATTATTTTTTCGTAATAATGTTATTATTTTATGTGTTGTTGTCGACATTGTAGTATTGAAAGTAAGTGGGCGGACACGATATGAAACCAAATTCTTTATGTCATTGTTTCAGGTGTCCGCTGCTGGACTTCGATGAAGATCGTCCGGTCAAATGATGATCCAGTCCATCAGGAGCGTGGGCCAGGAACAAAAAAATACACGGCCCCACCGCTCGCACGGAACACGGTCGACTTTATTTTCGGTCTGTAAAATTAGCCAATAAAACTTTATGCCCGTTGAATAGATAATGGTTCGATCGTCTCGCTTAATTCAAACCAGCTTGTAAATTAGTCCGATGATCATTTCGTTTTTACGGCCGGGCGCATATGTTGGCGCATTAATGAAGGGTGAGTGTCGGAGCCCTTGCCAAGGGCCGCCGCCCCCCGGGGGCTACAAGGTCCCGCTGGGGGACTTTAGTGCCCCGCGATCGCTGGTCCGCTTTCAGTTGTTTTGCCGGCGCATTATCCGTCAAGCATTATATTCCACGATTGGAGTTTTAATTATTCGATGCTTCAATTCCACATTATTTATACGGTCGTAACGTTTTCACGAGTCTTTCCATAAATTATAATATCAATAAATAATTTAACATATTATAATAAATCTAATTTAAACTATGGGCTTTTTTATTAATTTAAATTTTAGCAATAATAATTTGTTTTATATGAGATCGTCGATTTAAAGCAGTGCTGTACAACTTTTTATTACCAATGACCTTAAAAAGTCGCAATAGATGTACTTGACGTATCTTGACATTTGTAGCCCGAATAACGAATGCTTATTTTATTCTTGACTAGCGATAAAGTTTAATAAAAATGAATTTAATAATATTTTTTTAGCTTTGGATAGCAAAATTATTATTTTTTTTACCTATTTTCCTTACACGATTTTATAAACATTTAATCAGTCAAAGAGTTTCGTATTTATATTAATATTAAGTTGAACATTTCGGAAAATCTGGCTTCACTTCACTCAATTTCAGAAACCAAATTCACAAATTGTATTTAGTCGCTTTTTCATTATTACTGGAATCGCATGACTTTCTTTATTAGATTGGTGCTATTTTTTTTAACTGATTTTGCTCAATTTATTTTATTTATATCGTGAGAGACATAATATATTTAATTTAATTATTTCGAGTTGCACTACAACTGCATCTTCTCCATATTATATACATAGCTACGATAAAAATGCCAAAAATATCTCGATTTTCTTTGAATCACATTTGACTCTGAAATACATATAATTTCAAATAAAGCAGGAAAATGTGTGAAAATTATTTAATTAATTTAATAGATCGATGAATAACATTTTTCTTTTTCACAGTTTGCAATTTACAACTGATCATCATATAGAAACACTGGATTTTCAGAAAATTTCATATTTTATTTCTGATTTTGAATTATTTGAGAATTTCAGAAATCATACGAAGAATATGATTAATATAATAGTATTTGTGTTCTTCTAATAATGTTTGAAGCTGCTTATGATTAAAATAATTTCTCAATTTATTTTGCCGTTTTTTCTGAAATATGATTCATTAGTCCCTGAAAAACTAATAAAAAAAATGTGCTTGGAGCTAATCTACTACGGGAAATAATACATACTTATATATACATAATCTATATTTCTTTCAAATATCCTTGTTTGACGATCGCTGACAACACACTATATAATGACTAGAGATACGTGATTATCGCATTTTGCGATAAATGCGATATAATTGCGAAATTTTCCATATATCGATTTTCTTGAAGAATGACTAAAGAAATTCCTCCCACACTCTATGGTCAACTCTTGTATATTGTCTATAATGCGACATACTTAGGTTGGTACTTGTTTTGTAATATAAAAAGTGTAGCAAAGGAAAAAATTATAAGAGTTGTATGGAGTCTGATACAAATACATTAAAAATTCAATGTAAAATTTGTTGAGGAGATGCGATAATAAATTTATTAATTTTATTGATAAATTAGAAGGATCTTCGTACCCTTTTCCCATTTATTATTGGGATGAAATTATAGGGTAAAAAATCTCTCGGTTATAACATGGGTGGCATTTTGCCTATACAGAGCAAGCTACTTCTGAAACAGACGAACACACCAAACTAGAATTAATAGATATTCTTAAGTCGGTTTCCCGTAAAAGTTTATTAAAACTCGAGTCACATTTAAATATAAATGAAACGAATGTGTTTTATGAAACTTTAAATCATCTGTTCAACCCGCATGTAGTTCCAAATTGATGAAACGATGTCAATAATGAGAAACTTACCTTTGTTTCAACATTAACAACCACTCAATGTTTAGAGGGGTATTCACATTTTTTTAATAATTTATCATGTAATATTAAAAGTGGGGTAAAAGTTGATACTCTTCAACTTTTACTTGCAACAAAGATGAAACACGAAGAATTCGGCAATGCTGCCCTTCAATCAATTTGGTGTCCTGCAAATAGTGTTGACGCAGAACGGTTTTTAGCGCATTGCAATTTAATTGTTCTAGTCGTGTACTGAATTAAAACAATCATCAATAAAAACATGCTCGATAAACTTTAATAAATTTTAATCATTATATAATTTTTTTTTTTTAATCCGTTGCCATTGCAGCCTTTCATTTAATTTCAATGAACTTTATATCAATATGTGTATATCGTTTAAAAAAAATATGTATAAATTAGACTTTTTTAACTTCAAATTTGTAATTAAGAAATAAACGCGAAATAGATGCTAAAATTTGTCATTTTAAACGCTATTCTTTTTTAAAAATAGATGCTAAAATACGTGTCTCTAGTAATGACGTTAGTAAACGTTATGAATGTGACAGTTGACTAACCAATTGAATATATAATAATATTTAAAATTATAAACAAACACATATTTATTAGTTTTCCATTATATCCAACATATTACAATTATATTATAAATCAGGGGTTCCCAACCTTTTTGTGGGGTGGACGCATTCGAGATTATAACAAATATAGGGCGAACAAATCAGATTAAAAAACATGATGTCCTTTATTATACAATTATATAATATATTTTGTAACATACATTTACTATAACATATAATATGTTTATTATAAACTGAATTTTGTTTGCTAATTTTTCACAGTTGGGAGTGTAGTAGTGTTGGGAAATAAGCCCAATCGGAAACAATTATCAGAGTTGGCATCGATAGGTTGGGATCTGATTTATGATTTTACAATATTTATGGTTGTAAATGAAGATTCCCACAAATATGTAAAACCAAAACCAGATTTGATTTTGAAGGCTATTTCTTTAAAAAGATTTTACTTTTTATGATCAACTAAATTCCAAAAGCTTTCATCCGTATCGCGGGATTTTAATATGATGCCAGTTTGAAATCTCAAATGTCTTTCTTAACGAAAGATTTGAAAGTTTCTTCTTGAAGAAGTTCTGCCATAAATTTAGCAGTTTCAGTAATGTTTACTGGTACAGTGTGCAGTAAAAGGATTTACAAAAATGTAACCACGGATTTGATAATGGAAAATTGCTGGAATCTACTTTTAAATGTTTTTAAGACGAATAATAAATAATTTTAGGTCGAAATTATTTTTTTCATCCATGAATCGTATAAATTTTTGATAAATTATTTACCCAAAACGGTATTGTGGCTTTGAATAAATGGTTATTTTTTCCTTGGAGATCCAAGTTCGAGCTTTTAAATTTTTCAATAAAATGTTTAAGTCCATCAACCATTATAGGTTAACTAATTGTTTAAAGATGTGACACATTGAAATAAGCATTTTTTAAATCTTTTTCAAAAAATATCAGCCAAATGCTTTGTCTTTACTTAATTATTTAATATCTGTAAGTAAAATAAGGTCAGTTTGAAAAGATTCGTCCTTCTTACTGGGGCTTATGCGATATTTGTGATAAGGATTTGCTTGAATTTTGTTGACTATATCTTTCTTGCAATTATAAATTAATCCATCATTGCTGATACACCATCAGCTGATAACTTGTGTCAATGAATATTAATTTCTGTTTTGTTAATAAGTAATTTTTAAAGATATTATATACATATTTGCAACCCTTTTTCGCTCTTGCATTGATAATAACTTTAAATACTTCTTCTTTCACAGTAAAATCACTGAATACAATTCTTATCATTACTGCCAATTGTACTGTATATCTGTTGAAATCCCCTGGAGTCTTTTTGTAATTGATATCGCAAAAAATATTCTGGTATTATTGTTTTGAATTATTATTTTTAATATTATTGTATCATTGTAAATCAAGACGGAAATAAATGTCACAAAATAATTTCACTTTTATAAAAAAAATGTTGCAGACTCCACTCGAATCGCACGTAAAAAATCCACTGAATCGCAATAAAACCTCTCTATAGGTTTAATTCAAGTATTTACAGTACTTTTTATAATTATATATATTTCTTAGAACACTAATTTATAATATTACATATAAACAATGCATAATATTGAAACGTAATGTTGCATTAGGCCTGAGACAGTGGTCCGCCAGGAGCATCTTATGAATGTAAACGAGCATTTAAAATCATCTCGCGTGCCCCATGTTGGATAGCACTGATGTTAAGCATTGCCGTTGACGAGGTATTCTTTTGTTCGACGCTCTCGATATTAAATTTGACAATTTGTCGTTGACATAAAATTGTATCCGAAAATCAAAGCCCACTCGCTCCACACGTCCTCTACAGCCGGCGTTATTTTTTATTTTATTTACTCTTTATTATCTTTAAAATTTACGATATTCGGCTTCAATTGTGTGCTATGTTCGGTAAATTAAATGCGTGTGTGCTTCGCGTCATATTCTCACCTGGAGGTGTTGTGGCGTAAGTCAAAAGCATACAATTTAAAATAAATTCGTATACTTTATATATCGCGTTTCGAATCTTATTGGAAATTTCGAGTTTTTATTTTATTTTTTTACGTTCAGCAGCCGAACATTTAACCTCATCGAATGCGAGCAGATGACGACCTCGTTCACTAACT
Source organism: Philopotamus ludificatus (assembly GCA_022495035.1). Lineage (NCBI taxonomy): Eukaryota > Metazoa > Arthropoda > Insecta > Trichoptera > Philopotamidae > Philopotamus > Philopotamus ludificatus. The sequence continues at coordinate 78,332 of JAGXCT010034450.1, forward strand.
AATTACGGAACATTTAAATTTCGAAAGAATTTCATTGTTCACACCCTCAATTTGGAAACGTTCACAATGGCGCGCCATACAAACGCGCGCAGGTCGTAAATATCGTTGGCGAGCATAACGAGCAAACCGACACAGGCACATTTTGACCTCCCAAAACAATAAAATTTAAAAGGTCCCAAAAAAGGAATAATGTTTACAGAGCTCTGGCATAACTGACTTAAATTATGTTTGTTTTAACTATTAAAATAAATTGCATTATTAAAACGTATAAATATGTAAGGCTCTAATTGAATGACCCCGAACCTCTCTGCAATAATTTATGGACACCATATATCAGCAGAACTGCCATGTAATAAATATTAAAATGTAATATGGTAACGACCCGAGCGAAATGCGACTCTCGGTGCTGAACAAATATTTATAAAAAAAAGATACGGGGGTGGTGTGAATAGTTCACGTGGAGAGGGCGATCCGTGGAAAAATGCCGATTAAGAAACGCTTTTAATGAACTTATGCTATTGATCAGCCATAAATTATGAAAGAATCCAATTATTTTTTTAATACTGACTCATGAGATCGTTAATGATCGAATATGTGTATTGTTATAAAAAAATAACAATGTGTTAATATATGTGTTTTATAATTATTGAAATGAATTTTTAAAATTATCTAATTTTTCCTCGAATTTATTTAAAAAAATGTCTAGAATAATTAATTAATAAAATAAAATTATTCAATCATATTTCGTGGAATTAGTACAATTATTATTTAAATACTCCTTAACTTTTAGATACAATATGCATATGAATTTTGGTTGTTTCTACTAAAGTATGGCGTTGCTGGATCCGAAATACCCAAAAACAAGGACGATGTTATTCTCAAAAAAATATATTTATTTATTAATTTATCTTATTATAAAATTATTAATTATACCTAAGGTTTGATCAAAAAATATACAGAATATTTGAATTTCTCCGGCTTTATATGTCTTAATAGTCATACTTTTTTGTTGTTGTGTTGGTAGACTTGTCCTTGGCGTATCATGACATATGTAGCCATATTGGAAGATTACTTTATTATTGACCGCGAACAGATTTGGATGTCCAATAAATTGTAGGAATAATAGATTAGTCATTAAAAGAATTTTGGAAAAATTACAGCACTTAAAGTAAGATAAAGTAACGAAAAACATTCTTGCTACGTACAATTAACAACTTGAATTTGATTAGAGATTGAAATATAGAAGAGATAGTAAATAGTATTATATAATATGCTAAACAACCTAACCTGGTAGATGACAATGTACAAGACGTAATTCAACTTTTCGAAAATGGTGTTGAGGAGCTCACAAACGAAGATGGATAGATTGATTGAAATTGAGAAAAAATAAGTCACAGAATAAAATATAGGAGTTGAGAAAAGTAGGTAAACTCAAAGAACTATAAAAAATCGTGCTAAAAGACATGTCTGCAGCTGTTGTCTAGCACCGATCTAGACTTTAGATCAGTGATGTGATTTAAAAAAAAATATGGACTCAGACATCGATAGATCTTCGAAGGAAATTCGCCACATTATTAAGCAAACACTTGCTCGTTAATTTCAAATTGATAAAGAAGAGAAACATATATAAACTATAAAAGAAAACCCACCACAAACATCATTAACACAATCGCTGAATAACTGAAATAAAATAGAATTAACGCACTACATCCTTTTATATCTATTATTTTCAGTGGCCGCCCGTGGGTAAAATATTTGGGGTACTACGGAATATTATTAATTAAAAAAAGTATATATTACAATAATAAAATAAGTGACAAGTATGACTGCGCTACAGTAAGTCTGTATGACTGCACCGAGTTGCAGCGCGGCATGGCGCTTAGTGGCGAGACCCTCCCCCCCCTCCGTACCCGTCCAATACTTGAAGACGGCAGTGCTGACAACCAAACAGCGCTCTTGGCAAGACTTCACATAAGCAACACTATACATATTCAATGAACACATATAAATATATATTTAATAGAAAAATCACCAGGAAAATTGAGTAATTTAAGTCATAATTGACTCTAATCCATTTTAAAAACACGAGGGGGATCTCAGTGAAGATTTGACTCAATCAATTAATATAATTGAGACATCTGCAGCGTATAGGAATGGTATCAAGCAATCACTTATTCATATCACTGCATTTTTTAAATTTATTTAAAGATAAAAACTTCCCTTAATTAATTTTTTGCTTCAAAGACAAGAGAGCAAAATTTCCAATTCTATTAATAAGTTGATAGAAAGGTAGAAGAATTTTATAAGAACCGAAGTAAATTATTTAATTAATCTAATCAACGTTAAAACTTTTGCATCAACCCTATATATTCTTATATATCATATATATGTAACAGTAGATTCGTTTATATATCGGTTTCATTCATATAGTTATATAATATGAATAAGTACCATGTTGCACTATTTCGCGAAATTTAATGACGCCGATGTCAAATTCTATAGTTTTTTATCCAACCCTTTGAAGATTTTGCTTTTAGGGTATAGTGTTGGCGCCTACCTCTGAACAGGCTTTTAATTAAATTACATTATTAAACGGTTTTCACATTTTTATAATGAAATTTTTCATCATTCCGGAATATTTATAATCAGACTCGGACAAGAGGTTTTCTCATAGCCCATTGACCACGCTGACCCGGACCCCGTGTTATGGGGCCCTAAATTTGAATATATAATAAGGCCCTGGACCCGGACAAAGCCATTATGCATATTAGCCGTTGGCTGGCGCCTGATACGGCAATCAATTATACTCTGCTGTCAATTTATGTACCAACTTTTTGTTTCTGCCTTTTCCACGCCGTCTTTGATCGTTTCATATTATTGTTTTTTTTTTTTTATTATTATTTTCTCCTTCTCGTTATACCACCACTCTTTCAATTATAACTCCTTGGAGGATTTTTTATACATAAAAAAAAAACGGCAGACACACGGTGTTATAAATACGACGTATTCGTTTACGCCATTATTGATATGATGATTGATTGGTGTGTTCGCGAATACCGTGTACGAAAATTGATGAACCGACAGAAGTTTTGTTTTAAATAATTTCTCGGCGTATCGTAATTTATTGCATCATTAGTGTTATTTATTAATAAAATATATATAGATTAATTTTAATTACATACATTATTTTTAAATTTAATATGTAATATTAAAATTATTGTTTTGTTTTAACCACCGTGTGTTTTTAACCAATTCGTTTGATTAGTCCCGTTTATATGCTTTAGCGTGGCAGCCGTTGTATGGAGCCCTATGAATTATGGCATTTCTCAGCGTGATATTATTGTTTTTGAATTTACATTATTTAATTATGTCATTATCCCGTCTGACCCGTGAGTCGGACCGCGACCAACAGACAATCTAAGCCTCGTGAGTACAAGATTTAACGTCTGCGCCGGCGATCGTAAAATGAAACATCCCGAAAAGACGAGCCGATAATATGGAAGAATGCAATTAATAGCGAAATCATAATAAACATAAATTTTATTAATTGTAAATGCATAAGATAGGTTATTAATAGCTTGTTTTCGTTATGATATGTTTTAAATTCGGTTCGGAATTCGTAATAAATTATCCCGGTCGGAGTGGAAGCAGCTTCCGCCGCAATGTTAACATATCTCGAGCACCACTAGACATTTGTCTTTTAATCATTTATCATTCGAGTTGGACAAGATTAACAATCGCTCCTTATATGCTCCATGTGTGTTTGATCGATATGGTTTGCAGTAGGAATCAGTGTTTTTGCTGGCAGGAGTAGCAGCAGGGATCCAGCGGCGCTACTGCTGATTCTGCAGCCAACGGGCCACTTCTTCAATGCTTAATCTTATTTAAAAAAATACACGCAATTTTAAATATGCTTAATTTATAGTCTAAACAATTTTAATTTATGTAAAAAAATAATTTTTCCATCGTTTTTTAAATAAAAGGTTTGAATGCTTATAAAATTTGTATTTTTACATATTATTCTAAAATATAATTTCCATTAGCAGATATGACCTTTTCCACATATCTGGCAATATTTGATTGCCTCTTTAAAATAAATTTAAATGTTAGGAGAGAAAATACTAGTTTATTTTTAACGTTGTGATAGGTATAGTTTTTTTAGAATTAAAAAGTGTTACATCGATCTGAAAAAAGCAATATTTTGAGAATTGCAAAACAATGTTTCGGATTCTATTTACATGCGTTTATTCGATCGCCTAGATCAGGAGTTTCCAACCTTTTTCTTACATCGACCATGTATACTAATCATCATCATCATTTGCCAGTCACAAGGCTATCACTCGCTGAGGGCATGGACCTTACCAAACCCTCGCATGGTAGTCGAGGCCAAAGGAACCTGAGTCTCACACGTGACGTGAGGGCTCCCCTTTCTGTGTCCATACCGCAGGACCCAAACCGTCTTGGTATGCGTTTTTTTTATAAAGAGTTTCCCTTTCTTGGCCATTGCTGGCATCTTCTACTATTGTTGTTATCGGATTTCACCACCTCGACTGTGTCCAGGCAAGTAGGAGGGGGTTTGCCTCGGTATTCGTTTGTTCTCTTCTCTAAAGCGTTATACTTGTATTTATATAAAATTGTATTAAAATAATCATAAACCATCAGTTAACCGATTTCACAGTTTTCCCAATAAATTGTTAACGTGACAAAATCCTTCTTCAGTCAAATAAGAACTAAGAAAAGCTAAAACTAATGGTTCGGTGATATAGATTATTTTAAGGTGTTTTTTGCAAATATCTTTACAATTTTAAAATTTGATATAGCCACTCGTTTGATTTTATCTTCCAAATTGTCTTTCTATTTAATTAATTAATATAGAGATTCAGGTTTTTTCCTAGAAATCTATTTTGAATAACATTATATAAAGAAAATATGTCCGCTAAATAAAATATTTGCTTTTTAGATTCAATAGTAAAATTTTTAAACGAAAAAAAAATTGATTGACCTCAAATATATCCCTGGAATACTATAGAAGCTTTTTAAGCTTCCATCGACTACCAAAGGATCCACGAGGACCTATTAAGAACCCTTGGCCTAGATTTTCTTCATTTAGGTAATGTGGTATCCAATTTCCATGCTCCCCCACCTTGCCGATTTTTCAAAGATGTTTTTGAACACTCGACCGAAGATTTTTTGCAACTTTTTCAATATATAAAGTTAGATTATTTTCAATTTCGGTACTCAGTATGGCATCATCCCCTTTACTAGGTCTTTTGGTGCTATTTTTTAAATCAAAATTTCTGTTGATGTTTTTAGTCATGATGTTTGCAGTCTTTTTTTTCAAAAAAAAATTAAATAGCATCATATTTTGAATAAATTCATTCTTTTGAAAAAAATAATCCATTGTAAATTGGGTTATTGAATTAAAATTTACGTGTGGTCACCGAAATAACATATAATACGTAACTGATTCCTGAAATTGTCCAACGAAAAATACGTCTTTTCTTTTTAATACTTCTAATAATTACAATTATTTTTCTTATATTAAATTCAAATATATTGTCAGACTCTCCAATAAGATATAATCTTTTAAAATTGTATCCATTCCGTATATACACGCTTCACTGTAAAACTATATGATAATTATTATGTACTTTTCGTAAAACATTTCATAATTTAGAAAAATCAATAAAACATTAATCTATATTTGTACGAAAAAATATTTTTATTGGTTTAGTGTAAATTAAATACATCAATATTTTTGTATTTTAGTTTTAATTAAACAAAAATATATATGTTTAATATTGTTGTTTGTTATTAAACGCATCGGTTTACCTTAGATTACTGGAAAATCAGTGTAATTTTCTATTTTTTTTTATATATATCTAGACATTTAGAATGGTTTATATAAGTATATGAACTTTTCAAATAATGTGAAATTCAGTAAATTGAAAATGTTGCACCTGTATATTTATAATAAAAAGCAATCTTGCAGTATCTCAAAAATAAAACTTTACAGATAAGACAAAAAATAATTTGAAAATGTAAATAATTTAAAAACCAAAAGAAGTACAAACGTAGTTTAGATTTAAAGGGGAAAAATTCGAGATCAAGCAAGATATGTAAAATTTTTATTATATTATTTTAAAATAACTTTCGTTTATAAACTATAATAAAATTAAGTTTGTTGAAAAAATTTTGTGTGATAAAATTAATTATTTATTCGTTGTAATATTGAATCAATTGTAATCTTATCTATACATTTTCAGATTGTATTGCTCAATAAATCTTCCCACAGTACATATCTGCGTAAAAGCTTCGCCCATTATCTAAATATTAATAAACACTTTTGATGATAAGATTTGAATTCTATTCAATCTATCACTATTCTTTCAATATTTAACCAGCATCAATATTTTATTTGATTTGATTATTGAAATATTCATTCATAAGGAAAATATTATGGATTTCATGAATTTGTAATTGTCAATACCGATATATTATCATTGATTAGTATTGGTAAGATATCTAGAACATTCTTATAATTATTCGAATGAATATTTTATATAGTGTAATTAAGCGGGTTTGTATATTGTTTTTATTTCTTCATTAAAAGACGCATACAAGCTTTAGTATCTGATGTTAAATGCTAACATTTTACTCGACAGCTCCCCCGAGAGCGGCCAAACCGGCATTTAATTTTATTGGTTCACTAATTTCTGACATTTTTACGATGGTTGTCTCAACATTCTGGAAATAGATTAGATTAATGTGTGCGTTCAACGAAAAGAGCACGCCAAGACGGACTCGGCCGGGTTGGGGGCGTTGCCGGCAATAAGCACTGCGTCGGTAATTAAGCCTGTCAACTGGGGGAGCCAACCCCCTTGTTTATGGCGACGAAAGCTTCCACCATCCACCCATACCTGTATAGAGTCGTATTCGTTTTTAATTGATTGTTAAGGGCGGCCAGGGCCTAATGAGGGCACAGGTGAAAGGAATTTCGATGTAATAAATTTGTAGTGCATATTTTGACGCATGTCTTTCAACAACTCGATGTTGTTTTTTTTTTACTTTATAGACAACACTAATTTGTTTTTATTGTTCATTCATTTAAGAAATAGTCTGAATTATTATTAAAAAAAAAAATATTTAAATGTAAATACATAAATATACTAAAATGTACAATGTAAAAGTAAATATACTAATGAGATTGTAATGTACTACAATGTAAATGTAAATATTGAGGAATGATTTAATGAATCTTTTTATGCGATTCCGATTTTTTTAAAGCTTGTTTATTTTCGCTCTTCTTTCACAATTTTAGAAATGAATTAAATGTACATTAGATATAACTATGAATAAAAATAAATATTCAAATATCATTATTTGGGTATATACTAAAAATTTTAGAATGGTCTAATGTTATTTGTTATGTAGCTCATTTCTTTTCTTTGTAAATGATAGTATAGCAAGGAATATCATCATTCATTACTTTTAAAATTTTTCTAATCTTTCAGGTTCATGGTCTTTCTTTTCTAAGTTTTTTTCGGATCATATTTAATTAATCATTCATCTTTGTAGTTTCAAATTGCTTTGCTTGTTCGTTTAATTCCATTTCTTCTGAAAAATATCTCCTATTCGCTCGCCTTCAAGTTCCATCAACACGACCTGACTTATTGCATTGTTAACTCAGAATAAAATCTTAAATGATAGATTATTGTCAATGCAATATTTGTCCACATCAAGAGGTAACAAATGATAACAATACTAGTGAATTAAATTTCGTGAACTGTTTTGTAAATATTTTTAATCCTCTTAGGTTTACTGTTAAATATTAGTAGTGGATTGATTTTGCTATCTTCAGCAGCATTTCTTCCAAAAAAAATTTTGTCTTTAGAGACCTCAAAACTTGGCATATTTGATTTTCTGTATGTGGTTAATTTTAAATTGTTTGTAATTTTATTCAAAAAAAGTTCTTTAATACATTGTGTAAAATTTTGGAATCATTTTTGCGTTTTTATACCTTTTTGTTAATTTTTATTCTCATGTTTTTATTTTACACCCAAATTCCTAGAACTAATCTATCTCGTAAAAATAATCAAATGCATATACAAGATTTAATTAAAAAAATATGCAATTTTCGGTATGGCATCCAATAAATGTTGGCAAAACGTCGTTTTTTTCATCATCAGAAGTTAGAAGCAGCCGTGTCCGGCGAATACGAAGGCTAAGGCATGTACAGTGCTGCATTTAGTCAAAATGTCTGTACGCATTTTCTATTTTTTTCACCGAGCGGTCCTAAACATGGCACCTCTTTCGACAGACGACATAAAGTAAGCATACAATATGGTTACCAATGCCAAGATACGTCAGAAACTCCATATATTGGTAATTTGATCGCCATAGTATGATTAAGGCGATAAATATTTTTTTGTTCTACCTACATTTAATTATTTTCTTAGAAATTAAAAAAAAACTACGATTTCCCCGCTTTTTACGTCATCTGTATCCTTTTTACACGTTTTATTGTGTTTAAATATTATGTTATTAATCAAAGTATCTCAAATATTATATTGTTGAATGGATTGTTAATGAACAGATGGATGCGACGAAGGAAATGATTCAATAAAATTAAATGCATATATTTTCTGCAAGATACATTGCATCGTTGATATATGAATGGTAATCAGTGTGAATTGCAAATGTTTTGTAGAGAAAAAATTATCAACAAATTTATGCGTTTTGTAATAAAATTACACCGAGGTATTTTTTAATTCGGTACAATTGTTTTATTAAATTCGTGTACTAATTGGAGTCAGCCGGTCGTATACATTAAAATCAACTTTCCCCCGTTCTATCTCTTTATTAAGAAGCGTAGAGCAGCGGTGCTCGCAGAGGTGGACGCTCTCTGGACGTCGACGCCCATTTCGAGTGCAGAGGAAAAGGACGGAGCGGCGCCCAACAGTGGTCTTCGCAACCAAAGTGCCTCCTTTTAGCGTGTTACTGCGAGATCGTTATCAACGATTAACATGGCCGACCACGCCTCCGACATGATTCTCGGCTCTTAATTACGCTCGGCTTATACTATTTTAATGCTAATTAGGATACCATTATTCACGTGTCGTCCTCTGGGTATGTCGTGCTTTAATTAGATTTCTCTGCGTCGTCGTGTAATGCAATATTTTTTGTTGTTGATTAAAATAAAATTGATATATCCGACAATAACTTGTCGGCTACATAAAAACTTTAGGTCCTTTTTAATACATATTTTTTTAATAATTAAAATATAACGTTTTTCCAATTCTTTCTATTGCGATTTCGTGTAGGTTGTGTTTTAAGATTCGGTCCTAATGTCGTATCATCAATTTGATTTTCAGACGTGCTCATGATGTATGGAGCTCTCGTAACGGCATCATTACAGTTCACGTAGACAAATCACTTTTCCTTTTTTGGGGCTGGAAACGTAATTCCCGACGCAGAGCAAATTATCACCTCGGGTGATGGAGAACCGATTAAAAAATGAGCATTATCCAATGAGGGCCGTAATATTTTTCAATTAAAACAAAAGCAAGAGACTCTAATTAATTTTAATGTCAGCTCATTAGCATGTTGGTGCGCTTGACGCTTCACAAACAAGAAAACATAAATACTTATTTGTACTTCTCGGAACATGGCGCTTTGATCTCGACTCGGGCCCCATACCAAAACCGGGCACCCCCTCCCCCCTCCCCATCCTCCGCCCCTGACCGCCTTCGCTTAAATAATTAACTTAACAAACAAATGCAATAAATTTTAGTTAAATTTCAATATTTATGTATCTCCAGTTCCGCTGCTAGCACGCGATCGCCCGGGCACGGCTATAAAATTTGAGTCTTACGTCGTGAGAATAAAAATAATAATTTTCATGACAAATAACTCTTTGACGTGTGCTGAAAATATATTAACCGATCCGTCACGTTGACTGTTTTTTTTAAATGGATTATTCTAAAAATAAAAATTGGTATTCATAATTTGATAGATATTTTGGATGTTTTATCCCGCCGCACGTGTCAAACACTCGCACTCGACACATTGTACCGGATGCGAGCGAGAAAAAACATCGCGGATATTTTTGTTTTTAATTTTTTCGCAATTGCAGACAATAAATGACATTGATTATTTTATAATATTTATTCTTTAGACTTTTTTAGACAAATACAAAAAGTTTGTGACATTTAGAATTTATATGAAGAGTTATACGAGAAAAATGGTTTTTATATTTAGATTTTTTAACAGTCGTGCGCGAAAAATCAAATGATTATGTTTCAGTTTATGAAACTAATATCATTTTGATTATTTTTTTTGTTTAGGTGTTTGCAAACCGATTAATGAAATAGAACGTTTATTTGGAATAAAATGAGTTAAGCTATTCAAAAAATAAATGCCGCACTAATCTTAGATATTTAAAAAAATAGTTAATTTTATATATTTATTAATGTAATTCAATTTAATGAATTAATTATTTATATTTTTTTAAATTTTAAGTTTAGGGCGCCTGTGTGCGCCGCACAATCTGACCATACGGACGGAACCTAAAACATTTTTCTAAAACATTGAGAATTTAATATAATATACTGTCGAGATAGGCACCACGCTATAGAAAAGCGCCCTATAGAAGACTAGGATCTATAAAAAATTGAGGTTAGGTTTTTTAATTGTATTTTGTAAACTAAACGTAATCAATACATCAAAATGTTTTTCATGCACACATTTTAAATGATCTTGTTTTAGTTTTGGTTATATTTTGTTTTCGATGTATTACATATACATGAAAAATGTGATTTGACCTTGAAAATTTAACTATCTGAAGGAAACACTATAAGAGGAACTGTCGCACACGAGGTTCTATAGCAGAGAGCGCTATAGGAGAATTGACTGTATTAAGCTAGTTATTTTTTAAACAAATAAACCCAGTCGCAGGGCAGAATATATTGACCCTTTACATTCGGAAGTTTTTATGAAATATAACGTAAATTTTACGCATTTAAATAAAAATGCGAATATTGTAAATACTAGTTTTAAAAAACCACTCTTTTTTAAAAATACTATATTCGGCTGAATTAAATTAATACGACGGTTTTATTGCGAGAAAGTGTTAATTTTCAGTGGCGAAATTTATGTTCCAACATCAACAGTTTGCTATCGCTTTCGGGTCGATTCGGTAATTCACGAGCCGGGAAAGATTTTACTCCTTAATTTTTTATACGATTACATCGGTGCTCGTAACTTTTTTTTTACCAAAAATTCAAATTATTTTTAAACATTATAAAATAAAAATAAAAAAAACCAATGGCGGATTCCATCCACTTGATTAGACACTTAATAAATTGATTGTAATAAACCAATAAATATGTTTTAAATTTATATTGATTAGAAAAGTGTCCTCCGAGTTAACTATCTATCACAAAATTGTCAAAATAAATAACACAAAAACTTTACTTTTACATTTTATTAGATTAAGTAAGTAATTAAGTAATTTTTTGAGATTGAGAATTATTATTATAAATATTTTATAGCCGTGTTGTGGCTAAGTAATTTCAATACATATATCAATGTGCGACTACAAGAGCCGCGCCACGTTATACAAAATCAAACACACTCACACAATTCTAACCAAACCAAATGATACTCTCCGCGTGTGTGAGTGCGTGTGTACACACATGCGCTATGCCCATTCAAGACGACTTCCCCCCACGCCGGCGACTTACGCACCGGTTGCGATTGGCCGAGAGCTTCGGAGGCGCCTCCCACGAGGTCCGCCCATCCCTCCGCAAAAACTGCCGTCAGAAAACGGGGAAAAACTCGTCGGTGCGGCCCCTCGCTTTGGCGCCGCTGCAATCGAAGCGGAATCCTTTGACTGGTTTTAGTTTTGGTCGAAGAGTGCCGCGAACGGTGCCGCTCGTTCCAACCGGCGATCGCCTCGAAGAGCACGAGGCTTTGACAGATCGTGGCGGGCAACAGTGTACAACTGACATTGCATTCAAATTGCGCAGATTGCGGAAATATTTAGTAAACGACAATACTAGTGTTATCAAAAATACATACAATATAATTCAAATAAATTACAATATATCAAGTGTCGCGTTTAATTCATGGAACCGATTTTCGAATATGTATTTGGTCATCAACAATGAATGACTTTTATCGATGTGATTTATTTGTATACGTTGTTGAACGTAAACCACAAATATTGAACTGTGTGACGGATGGAAAATTAAATTAGCTGTGAATCAGTTCGTTTCCGCGTATGTACTCTCCATATCGCACTGATATGTATCAGTGATTTTTTTTCCTATTGTTTTGAGGGGTTTTGAAATCAGTATTGAAATGGACCTTAGCAAACCTCGTCCGGCACGCGCAGTGCTTTCCATCTCGAGCCTCGTGGGTGGACCTCAACAGACCACAACATCACCGCACTGCAATCTAAATTCATTTCTACAAGAACAAGGTACTGTAACTCATCAATATTAACGTCATTCAAATATATTAAAAAAAAATATTAAAATTACCATAATAAAAATTAATTAACCCGCATGGAGATGGCGCCACTATCGAGCGATGATTAAATAATTTTCCGCAGAATTTTCCGAAACGAATATAAATACACATTTCACAATCGAGTTATTCAAATCGCTGTACATAAAATTTAATTAAATATGCAAATCGTTCGGTTCGTTCGAATCGTCTAAAAAATTAAATATAATCAATCGGCGCGTTTGATCTTTCAAATAAATGTGCGCCTATTAAATGACTATTATTATGATTCATAAATTTATTGCTAATGCAAATAATCGTAAGCGAAATATCATTCAAACACACATACACGCGTGATGGTTTATCACTCGCAATATAAATTAGTTAATTAAATAGTAAACCCGTTTGTGTTTATGTACGTGGCGACAACTTATCGACATTTTGCCTGTCCAAATCAGTGGTCCCCTCCCATTAAGTTGGCAATTTACACAGTCCTAGAATGTTTATTAGAGTAGCCAGGTGTGATCAATCGCGAAGTTAATTTAAATTCAGACATGCCTCTCCTGTGTCGGATGCGAATCAAAGCGAACATTAACTATATTAAATAAAATTATTTATTTGACTATCATGAATATATGGCACAGCAGAATGATTCCAAAGATCCTTAAGATGCAAAGAGGGGGTAATTAGTCTCTCACAGTTATATTACCCCAGTGTCAAACCACGACACTGGTTATTATTTAATATTATATCAGTTGGATTGAAATTTATATTAATTGTTAAATAATTATTTATTTAATGAAGGATAGATGGCATTAAGCTAATTAATTCCAACGCGCCAAACTACTTTTATATATATTTTTATAAAACTTATAAAGAATTTCTTTAAATCGACAAAATTTTCGTTGGACATCTATCCGACTACTAACAAAACTCAGTTGCGATTAACTTACAATATCGAAATAATATGCATGTTACCTACAAGTCATACTTGAATATTTAAATTTATTTTAAATAAGTATACGTAAAAAATATGGAGTTTTTGAATTTTACAAACTGTTTGTACACTTCTTCCTGACGTATATTGACATTGGTTCAGTGGCGGATTTCCTATCAGGCGCATAAGTAGCGCGCTTAGGGCCTCATTGAATCAGAGGGCCTCAAAGTTCAATGATTTAAAAGAAAATAATAACATAAATAATTAATACTTTAGTAGTATTCCATAATTAATATGACAAATGAATAACGCCAGCTATGGCATATTTTTCAGGTATATTTTGAATCATATGTACTGACTGTTTCGTAGACAATGATCCATGGATTCAGACGCGTAGCTACATTTAAGGCAAAACGATACAAGGCATTTAGCATAAAGGCCTACAGGGTGTCTCGGCCCTCAGGAGGCCCCTGAATTTTTCTAAAAATAATAAATATTTGTTACGTTGTGATTGCTAATATCAATCAAGCAAATTATGGGGTTTAGGCCCAGTGAAAATATTTTGAAGGATGGCTCAAAATTTAATTGCACCTGGCCTCTCAAGTGCTCAATCCACCACTGCATTTGATTATTGATCCGTGTATTTTTACAATATATTTTTTAAAAATATACCGTTTACGTGATTTTCTCGAAATTTTCCGCGTAAATTGAGAGCGCCTGGCGCCCGCTTCCAATTTCACCGCAACAGATGGCGGCTGTGCGGTTAATTAATGCGACCGGTTAACCTGGTCCAATAATTATTTATGGAGTTCATCTGCGTGTAATTACCGAGCCATGACAGGCTGGGCGTGATCCCGGTGACGTCATAATGTAGTCTACCATAGGCCAAGGTCCACCGTGGATTTGCATGGGGCTTATCTCTTGTGATTAATAGATGTCTGGTCGTGGACTCGCCTCGGCTAAGCAACGTGATATCCACACTGATTCAAGAACCAATACACAACCGGGTATTCCTGATGGCGAGTCCATGAATAACATCGGATTAATAATTGATTAGGATAAGAAGATAAGATTTGATCGCATATGAGGCGCTTCTGTTTGATACGTGTTATTGATTGGTTTTTTTTTCGTTGTTGCTTAGAAAAATATTGATTTTTGGATCGCATATATTTTTAATTGAGGGTAGACGCCGTTGGCACGTGACCCCGGTCCAACCCCCGGGGTCGTTACGGGCCCGGTGTCGTTAGCGCCGGCCGCACAATCCAATTTGTTACAACTAATTGGGCAACAAGTCGGAATAAACTATTAAACTGTATCGTTCGTTACGGACAGACCAACAAACAAATGCGTAAAAAGCAATATTTCAACCCTCATTAAGTATATGGCTCGGAGCGAGGCGGGCAGCCAGCGAGGAGGCCATGCTCGTTAGTTACCACACTGCGGAACTGGAGTGGTGCCATTGCAGCCAGCCAGCCAACCTGCTGCTGCACTCGAGCCCCGAGACCTGTCACAGGTTGTCACCACATCTACCCGACCGATTGTGTAATTGGTTAAACAAACGTATATCCATTTAAGGCAGTGTTAAGTCGGCAATGGATTGAATTCCTTTCTTACCAGGTCGATGATATTAAAAATCAATATGACGTTGCCTATTTCGTTTTTGTATTACATTTTTTTTAATTATAATAAATAACACTTTAAAACTTATTATATTTTTCATTATAAAATATAAAAGGCTGTATAAAAGTGTGAATTCAGATATGTTCTTTCATCTTAACTGAAAAAATAAATTAGATTCGTAATAATAAATCTTACAATCTAATAAATACGCTAAAATTTGATTGTAATACTATAGTGACATGCTTCATTTTATTTTTTTATTGCTTTCTTCAATTTTTATTGTAATTGATTATTAATATATTGTTAGCGATGATTATGAACTGATTTTTAAAGAAAAAAACTACACCGAATACTCTCTAGTTTGCTTATAAACTCATGTTAAAGACGCGGTCATCAATGTCATGGGTGCCGCCTTACAGAGAAGTATGTGCTCATGAGTGTCGAGAGCGCCGCATTGAAAAGATTAAACATTCAACAATAACAAAAAGCTCATAGAAGAATAAATACTAGTGCTCATGAAAAAAATATATTTCGTGAAATCGCAAAGCAAAAAATTACAAATGTAAAAATTAAATATACAAATTAGTTTAAAAAGTAATAGGATTCATAGAAACATTGACGATTGGTTCTATGGTAGAAGTTGTTATTTCGAAACCGTGTAAAAAACGGTTAAGTGTATTATTATATTATAAAAGTCTGAATCGTCATTTTCTATATTGAATGACGCATAAATACGTCATTGGGTTTTAATGTATTAATATATTCATACTTAGAGTATATAAATAATTGTTATTTTAAAAAAATACTAATAAGAGTATGGCGTTATCGGTTTTTCAAAAATAAATGAATTAATAGAATTAATTTATTTTTGCACAGTTTTAAAATAGCGCTGATCGAAAAAATCCATTTTTATTGACACGTTTATAAAAATATCCTTTTATAGTATGATAATTAGATTATTAAAAATGACAATATATAAAAAAAAACCTATTTGTAATAGAGTTAATTTAGTATTAAAATTATTATTTTTCTTAGAATAATATTTATATTTGAAATAATAAATAGGTCCACATAAAACATAATTCGTTTTCAATTTTTTTTATTTATTTATTTATTTGACTACGATGTTACCCAGTTTCTAAAGATGCGAGGAAAAGAGTCTCTTACACTTATATTCTCAGTGTCAAATCACGACACTGGTTTATTTTAATATTATTTCAGTCGGATTGAATTTATATTATTTATTCAACGCAGGATAGATAGCATTAAATAAATTAATTCCAATGCGCCGAAGTATATAGATAAACGTTTTTATAAAACTCCGGAAACCTATCCGACGACTAATTTAGCTCAGTCGCGATTAACTTACATTATCGAAATAATATGGATGTTACCTACAAGCCATATCACTGCTTTATATATAAAATGCGTTGCGGTATTCGTGTCGTCCGTGCACAGAGGCCACCGGTGGCCTTACGGCACTGTACCGGTTAAACTAAGACAATCATCTAAGCATACGTAATATTGAATTAAAAAAATAAAAACATTTATTTTAGTTTTAATTTGAGTTTATGTTAGGGTTTTTACCAAATTAGTATAGTGAATAAATAATTAAATTATGTTGTTTTTTAATGAGTAACCATTGTTTTATATTACAATCCATTTAAAACTACATTGTGCCGTTCACACATATGCGAACTTTGAGTTTATGGTCGTGAATTCGCAATACTAAAATTATTAAACAATTAAATAACATATTCATTGTTCGGCGGACATTGTGTTCCTGCGCGGCGCGCATGCGCAGTGCCGTCGCGCGATCATTACGCAGAATTGCGCTCGTCCGCCATGTTTATTGCGAAGCGCAATAAAGGCTTATTTAATCATTCTCACAGGTTTACCATCATTAGAAAAAGAGCGCATAATTATCCGCCATATTATTTTATTTGCGGTCTTTACACAAAAGTCGACCGAGACTGCAACAATGTGCGGGATGCGCTCGCAATGCATAATAACTCTGCATACGTTATTGAACACGGCGAAATTCGCTTATGCCTTTCCGCCATTGGGCATATTAATTTTTATGCGTGTAATAAAAAGGCAATTTCGACTTTTCAAAAGTGTTATGAGCGCACGAAACCCTGTTTTATTTGTTTTCGCTTTGTAATTTTTATTCGTACCGCTTCGGAGCGAAAATTGCTCACAAATTAAACTTGGATATGCCAAATATATTAATACAACGCTAAATTTTATTACGCAAAAATCATAATAAAATATAGCAACCTCGTTGAGACACTTGAAACAAAAATGCATTGAAAAAAGTATTAAGAATATATAAGAATACATATGCATTTTTTTAATATATGAATAATCTTGATGTCCTCCTGATGATAGAGGCTCCGTTACGGTGAGGTTGTTCGTAACGAGCAACTGCTGGTGAGGCGATGTTGTTTGTAACGATCCATTAAAACAATTAAGATACCAATCACAGCTATCGCTCTCAATCTGCCAAAATACAAAGTGGCCAAAATACATTTTTCCAAAATATATTCTTTATTAATTGAAAACCAATTATGAATGCGATGGATGTGTTTTTGTCAGGTGTGCCGTCCAATAAATAATTAATTGGATTATTGGACGGGAAACAGCGCCACAACAATGTAACAACACTTTATTGCCGATCGTAAAACTCCATCATATTAAACGTTGAGGGCTGATTACTGCTTTGCAAATTATGAGGGGTGGATGAAAAGTCGGCAGCAAATTGAGGCAATACGACTTCCGCCATTGAATGTCGTAAATATAACAACGACGCCAACAACTCGAATGAATTGCGATTGTAAGATGAAAGGCGACAGTTGTATGACATTAACAATCAAATCTTTAACACGTAATGGAAATAGCTAAACAAATTGTTGTGCAAAATTATTTTAATTTTAATGCAAATTTTATTGCTTGTACGATCGATAACAAAAGCCTTTAAAAGCTCTCACATTAAAATCATAGATTTAATGTGCAATATTATATTCGAAGTCTTAACATTTATTGAAACGTTTTACAGCAGTTTCCCAAGAGCTTATTAAATAACCATAAATTATATAATCTTTGCCAAGATTTCAAAACACAATAGGTGCTTATTTAAATCATAGCGGTTTATTTTGTGATTAAACAGGCTTTATTATGCTAGAAAATTAGACGTCAAAATACAATGCATAGTCGGGTTAAAAACTTATTCAATAACTATCACAAAATATAGATTTTTTGAAAAATTATAAGAAATATATCTGCATTTTATGCAAAGTCCTCTACATTATTACCAATCAATATTATTTAAAAAAGGATGTCCAGAAATATAAGGTACTTTCTGCGCTGTTTTAAAAAACACGTTATTACAAAAAAAACTGATTTCTAATCGTGTCGATATTGATTATCTCAAGTTTTTAATTTTTCTCGAATAACTCTTTTAATATAAATCCTAATTGCGACAAACTTTTTGTATTTGTCTAAGAAAGTGTAAAGAATAAATATTATAAATAATCATAGTCCTCAAAAAAATAAAAACAACAATGTTCGCTGCTGTTGCCACGCGCGCGATGTTTTTTCTCGCTCGCATCTGGGCACACATTCACAACAAATTGATGTACAAAAAGCATCGAGACGTTATATGGCCCTATATAATATTAGGGGGACCCATGTCGTATTTTATCAATGAACTGTTTATTAACCTTTTAAATAAAAATTAGTAAACAATTTCAAGTTTTTTTATTTATTTATAAAAAAATAATGTCTTTTTTTAAATCGGATATCAGATCAAACTCTATAGATATTTCTTATTCATTTTTCAATAAATTTATGAAAAAAAATATAATGATAGTAATTTGTATATATTTACAAAGTAATTTCCTTTATTATCTTTGACTTTCTGTCAATTATTTATTAAATCATTAATCCTTTTTTTTACAATATTTTCGTAGTTTTAAATTCAAAAAAACAGAAGGGGCTGATTCTACGTTTCCGAACAAATAGTAATCCGAAGGTGCCAGATCTGGTGAATATGCTGAATGCAATAAAGTTTTTTGACCCTTTATCTCGCTGACGTGTTGCAGGATTATTTTTCAGTTTTTCAAGAGATCTGGCTTCTTTTGACATAATCAAATTAAAAGGTTTAGTTCATCAGAATGCAACTCTGTCGTAATTTTTTGGCTATATTTCGACATTCAAAATAAATTTTGCATCCCAACGCACAGACAACACAATTGTTTATGATGCAGTCAGGTTTTCGGGGTTGGAGTTGATTTTTGTCTAGGGCTTAACCACACTTTTCTCTTCATAACGTTCGAGTAGAGAACCATTTCTCATATCCAATAATAAAATCTTGAAGAAATGGATGGTATTGTTCTTCTTCTTGTAATAATCTGCATATGTTGAGATGAAATCGGACAAATCGTGTCAACGTGACAAAATCTTGTCTTTAAATATTTTCTATATTTTTTAAACATTTTTGAGCAGTAGACCATGATGCCTAGATCTTATTAGATAATTCGACAATAGTCAACGTTGGCTTTGCTTCGATTTCCGTTTTCAAAGCCACTTCATTCACCTGACAACACCATCCTCTTCCAGGTTCATTTTCTAAATCTTGTTAAATAAATTAACCTTGGCATTTTTTGACATCTGACATGATCATAAAAATAGCACGTAATTCTAGTAGCTTTACTTGCATTTTTTTATGTGAAACTGCATCAGCGTGCAAGTCCGCAAATGTTTTTCTGACAAATACACCTACGTCTTTCCAGGATGACGAACCAAAAGGGTATCATTTTTTAATCTGTATTTTATTGTGTCATAGGATTATATGCTTAGAAAATCCTGATCTATTTGCCATGGCCATGGTCACGTTGGCGCTAGCTTTGACGCCAACGAGTGTTATTGTTTGGCTGGGTAGTGGATGTAAAGAGAAAAGTTCGTATTACTATATACAGATGATCGCTTTTCGTTTGCTGCGTAAAGCTCTGTTTGGGGCAGACCTGTATATGCCCCGCTGGTCTATATTTTCCTCTCGATTCTAAATATAAACGACAGTGTCGACGGTTTTCGACTATATTTTGCATTTATCTTTTCTGAAATTTGAATATCATCATTAGAGATACGTGATTATCGCATTTTGCGATAATTGCGAAAATTTGAAAATTGCGAATAGATGCGAAATTTTCCATATATCGATTTTCTTGAAGAATGACTAAAGAGAATCCTCCCAGACTCTATGGTCAACTCTTGTCTATTGTCATATTTTATGCCAGAGTTGGTACTTGTTTTGTGATATAAAAGTGTAGCAGAAGGAAGAATTATAAGAGTTGTATGGAGTCTGATACAAATACATTAAAAATTCAATGTAAATTTGTTAGCGAGATTGTTAATTGATAAATTTGAAGGATCTTCATTACCTTTTCCCATTTATTGTGGGGATGAAATTATGGGAATAAAAATCTCTCGGTTATAACATAGGTGGCATTTTGCCTATGCAAACCCAGAAGCTACTTCTTGGAAACAGACGACACACCAAACTAAATTAATAGATATTCTTGGAGTCGGTTTCCAATAAAAGTTTATTAAAACTTGGAGTCACGATTTAAATAAATGGAAACGATGTATTTTATGAAACTTTAAATCATCTATTCAACCATGTAATGGATTTCCAAATTGATGAAACGATATCGGTAATAAGAAACTTACCTTTGTTTACAACATTACCAACCACTCAATGTGATAAAAATTCACATTTTTTTAATAATTTATCATGTAATATTAAAAGTGGGGTAAACGTTGATACTCTTCCACTTTTACTTGCAACAAAGATGAAACATGAAGAATTCGGCAATGCTGCCCTTCAATCAATTTAATTGTCCTGCAAATGAGTGTTGACACTTAGAACAGTTTTAGTACGTACAATTTAATTGTTAACGATCGACGTACTAGATTAAAACAATCATCAATAAAAACATGCTCGATGATAAACTTTAATAATTTTTTTTTTTTAAAAAATAGATGCTAAAATACGTGTCTCTAATCATCATCTACTGATTAATGAAAATCTTTTAAGTTTCCATCATTTGATCGATTGGCGATTCAAAATTTTCGAAAACTTGTGTAACCGTGTTTCACAGACTTTTGGGACGAGAGTTAATAAATAAATATTTTTGTTTAATTTCGCAATAAAAAAAAATATTTTTTATTATTTTCTTGGTTCGATCTTACTGTACTAAAAATACATACAGATAATTTTTTTTTAAAAAGGGGGGAGGGGCACTTCAACCTCATTATGCCCCACCTGTTTTTACTAGTCGCTCATAATTATTAAATAAAATAAATTAAAAATCGAATACGTTAACGTTCCCTCTCACCAATCGTTCAGACAACAATTGCTATACAATAAAATAGTTACATTGTCAAAGAGCCGAGCTTTAATTGGGTTCGCAGCTAGTATTCATTATTCGAAGGAAGCCAACAATCATTTTCATCACGACTGTATTAATTTATTACCGACGAGATTACGCATCTCTACGCACGCTGGCGGGTATATGTATGCGTGTATATAACACATCGTGCAGCTTATTCAGGTACTTTTTTTGTGTGGCTGATGTTGTCGATTCGCAGACTGCACACAAAGATTTACGCACGTCGTCGTGGTCGTATACGCGTTTATGGGCGAGATACTTATAATTGTTGTATTATAATTGTGTTTTATAAATATGTATGATCGTTAATGAGGTTTGCTTTATGTATTAGCGGCGATCAGAAACACCGGATCTCGAGTCAAACACAAAGTCGCCACCGTAATAAATCGCGAAGCTCGTGAACAATGGTAGTACGAAGAGATAGTTTTACGATATGACATGCTTTATGTTTTAAATTTTATGATGTATAAATTTTAAATGTATTTTAAATTATATGCTATCATCTTAAAAATCGTTTTTTTTATTAAAATAAATTAAATAACATATTAGTAAAGTATCAAGAAAAAAGTTAAATCGTATTTTGTATTTAAATATTGTACTTAAATCTGATATTTAAATTAACTAGTTAATCCTATAATCGCTAGAGAAACTGTACGCGAATAAATTTTCAAATGCAAAAATGTCGCTAAAATTCAAATTTACCAACGAAACTTGTGAGTTCTAGAATCTAGATATTTCCATGAGTCGAACGAATACATATCTATCTAAATAAAATATACACAAAGCTTCTAGCAAGAGTCGCTAGTGCGTCTGGTGAATTTGACTTGGTTGTCACACCGGGGTGACCATAACATATAAATATATTTTATTTAAAATATAACAAATACGGAAAAAATACTATATAATAATACAGGACAATTCGGAGACGTGTGTGCTACATAAGAGCCTAGTCTACTAAGAGGAATATCGTCACAGTCCTGACATCAGGGTTGAGACGGACGTGTCTCTGCTGGAGGTCACGTAATGTCCTTCAGGTGGCAAAGACTCGCCTCATGGTTAGAAGGCCACTTAAGAAAGAAAGAAAGAATACATAATCAATAGAGACATATATAAAAATATATTTATCCTCAGTTTGTAGCTCCGCAGTGTACATGGACGAGCCGTTCCGATTATATATCATAGTCAAGGCAACATTTTTCCTAGTTTTCCAATCATATTAAAGAGATTATATTAGGGGTACCCATAAGTAATGTCGTTTTTTCGATGCGCCATCTTTAAAATAGTCTCCTTCAGACTGTTAGGCAGTAAGGACGTGTTATAAGTTTCTCTTGTGTAGCGGCTATCTGCTCGTGGCCTTTAGACAAAAAAACGGTTTCTTTATCCCTCTGACGAAATTAGGAGAGACGTGTCCGTCGGAACAACATCTGCAAGGAGGCTGTATACTTTTCAATATCATTTTGAAAGAAAGCGAAGCCAGAAGGATATTTGCGAGATTTACGGTGACATATTGGATGTCAGGAAATGCCAACGATGTTTCAAAAAAATTAAATCTGGTGATTTGTGTTTGGAAAACGAGCCTCGAAATGGACGACTCGTCCGGGCGGATGAAGCAGCCGTGAATTCTCCAATCAAAGACGACCCGATGCTGACCATTGAAAAATTATCGGAAAAGGTCGGTACATCCTGGTCCAGTACTCAGAGGATCCTAAAGAAGTTAGGAAAGATTAAAAAAGAAGGTGTGTTGCTTTCTCCATACTCGCCGGATCTGATTTTTACTTATTTCGTTTTATGGAATAGAGATCAAAATTTAACTTCCTTAGAAGAAGTGAATACAGCTCTTTCAGACTATTTTCAGTTAAAACCCGCAGAGTTTTACAAGAAGGGCATGGATGATTTGAAAGAAAGGTGGCAGAAGGTTATAGATAATATGGGGAATTATTTTGTATAAGAATAATTGTTTTGAATTTCATTGAAAAAAACGATATTACTTATGGGTACTCCTAATAGTATTAGAAGCTCGGTGTTATTAGAAGATTTCCTTTATAAAAAAGAAAAATATATTTTTTATTAAACTATTTAAATGAATTTTTGATATTTTTTTGCAAATAACAGCCTTTAAATGAAGTTAAAATACATAGATAATGGTCTAAAACAGGGCTTCCCAAAGTATTCAATTAAACAATTCGGCCAATTTGTTGGAATTCCCAATTCTCGAAATTTTTAGGTTATCGTTTTGCGCTCGTTTTTCTTAAGAAGGTCAGAAATTTTGAAAAAAATCTGTATTAAGGGAGCCGCGGAAAAATCTGATGTTTTAAGGTAGCCGTAAACCGAAAAAGATTTGGAACCTCTGGTCTAAAAGATATGTTCACACTTGGGTAAATATAACTTAATATTACGAAATCATATTAAGCCTTTATTCTAAGAACCGTTAAAATTAAAATAATGCAGAGGAGGACACATAAAAAACGGTTTTGACGCTCTGGCTTATGGCCCTCTGTATCAACAGTGTTGTCCTGGCGGATTTACGACCAGCATTTGTTATGCTAATACAGCAACAAGGGAACGACGCCATAAATTATACAAAAATACATACGAGATAGCTTACCGAGAAGGCGGTGGCGAATAAGTGAGATATGAAATCTTCGAAAATTAATTTATCGACGGGAATATTGAATTTAAATTACGTTTTTTATTCGAAAATCGGGTCCGAATCGAAACAAACGTCCGCGTCTCGTAGATATCAGCTGTATTAAAACGTTTTTAAGTGATGGGCCATACCGGTCCACGGTACATGAGCGCACGGTGTGGTATTGGAATTTAAATGTGGCGGTCGGCGTGTGCCCTTTATCGGTGGTATCGGACCTGGACCCTGCTGGAGACATTCTGGCCTCATGTCCATTACGTGTCCCCTCTCACTCGGTCGCCGAAAACGACGCGTATCCCTTTTTTCGTTAATTTGATTTTGTTCAAAGTCGTCACCGGGTTTTACTACCGAAAGAGGTAGTGCCTCTAATCTTGTATATTATCGTATTCATTTATGATTCTCTGTATATGTGGGGGTAAAGGCGCCTGGCGTCGATCTCAATTTATTTTTTTGAGTAAAATTAAATATATTCGTAATTAACATTAAAATTTAATGTTAACATCTAATGTCTACGTGGGTCGGCGTCTATCAAAAAAAATATATATATAAAAACTAATGGACTCTGCGTCAATATCTAAAGATTATTCGATTGTTAAACATACAAATGCTATGTACATCAAACGATATTTTTATTGAGAAATCGTCGGATGTGTACAAATATGGATTTCAATATTCCGGGAACAGATTTTTATTACGACAATAAATCAACGATAGCATGAAACGAATAGTAAAAGTGTCCCCACGATCGTAAATATTTTGATAACATTTTTTCTTAAAACGCGTTATCAAAGGTCGTTCAAGGATTGTTTTTATTACAAACATGTCGAGATTAAAGAATAAATATTATTTTATTTACGTTAAAAAAATGTGTAAATATGTTGATAAAATATTGAGACGAAAAAATGTAAAAGTAAGGAGTATCTGCCAATTTCGTTAATTTTTATATTGATTGGATTTTAAATGTGTAATGTAAAGATAATGGCAGGTTGCTGACGACTAGTCGTAAAATAAAAACGCTTTATCGCCACTCA
Organism: Philopotamus ludificatus; assembly: GCA_022495035.1. Taxonomy (NCBI): domain Eukaryota; kingdom Metazoa; phylum Arthropoda; class Insecta; order Trichoptera; family Philopotamidae; genus Philopotamus; species Philopotamus ludificatus. The sequence goes on from JAGXCT010034450.1 coordinate 103,526, forward strand.
TGAGGACCACCGAGAAGGATTTACTAATGCAAACGAACCGTCTCGTTATCGTCGTCCTTTTCGTGACTTACTACGCCAACAACTAATAGTAATGCGGTGAGCAATTTGACTAATGGATTACTTATCACCTGAAGAAATTAGAAGTGAAAATAAAATGCAACGGCTACTCACAGATACGATCCTCGATAGCGCGGTGCGTGGCGAGACAGCCGTTTCAGCGACTTCTGCAAAAACTAATTTAACTTGGTATTTTTTTATTGCGTTATTTGACTCGAGCTGAGATTGTTGCGGCTCCCGGTGGCAAATCCACTATTTTTACATTTTTTTTGTTCTGGCACAAAGTATGGAGACATGAACTTAATTAAATTCAACGGTGATTGAGTCGGGACACGCGAGTGAAACGAGCTTTCATGAAATTAGTCACTTGAGCGCGCAACAATGTTCCATACAAACAGCGCTTTAATATACATCTAAACAAATATTAATAAGAGTCAAATAATAATTATTCAAATGTCAAATTAGATATAGATTTTCGTTATTATAACATTGTTTAGTTGGATCGGATCGAATAAACACATCAGCCGGGTTTAATGGCCGCAGTTAAGTTAACTTCATTTGTTAGGAATCACAGTGGACTTGTCACGCTTACTTTTTGTTACTTGTTAAGTAAACTTGTTAAGTCGTAATCCGAATCTATCCAACGTATACACACATTGTGTCGGTTTTGTATGGAAAAGCGTCGGGTAGCGCGCCGCATAAAAAAGCTCCGTGCCGGTACAACTCGTGGTACTTGGACAAGCTTGATATAATTTATTTAAACAACCATGAAACCTGCGAGGCAGGGGTCGGCAACCCGAGAGCTTGCCAAAAATAAATTATGAACACTTTTAATATAATAGTTAAATACCGATCCAAATGAGTGTCTGATTGTAATTTTTCGTGTTGGATAAATCATCTTTTTTTTTATTTTTATATATATATTTCGATTGTAATCATTGGATAGAACGTGATTTTATATTTTAAATTAAAATAATAAATTTTCAATCTCATCAAATTGCTCCATTATATTTAATTCAGATCATATTTTAATAAAATATGAATAATTTAAACACTTTTTGGCCTAATGCAGAGAAAATTATTTAACGTATATTAATATTAATATTTATAATAACTGGAACCGTACAATAACGAGAGCTTTCAAAAGCTCAGATCAAGTTCATTACTTCTACCGTTAAAACGAGTAATTATAGTTACCTCGGAAAATACAGTTTTAGACAGTATATCTAATAACATTTTCGTTCATCGACGGAATAAAATCATCAAAATTAATAACCAGAATAACATATAAACGTATAAATCTAATCTGATGCTATATGTTCACAGAAGGAGAAGATTTTCATAAGAATAATGGCGGATATATTTATGAAATATTGACTAATATATGATCATAAAAAGCATAAAGGTTTTTGTAAAAAAATCTATTAAAATCATCTAATGAAATAAACCGACTACATGTAAGGGGTACCTAGTGGCGGATTTAGGACTTGAGAGGCCCCCTCACTCAATATATTTTTACTACCTCTACACCCTATAATGTGCCTTCTACGTGCGCGTTTGTTTAACTCAATTTGCAATGCTTTGGATACATAATTAATTTATGTAAGACAGAAAGAAATGAAATATTTTTATTTTTATTGCCCTGCACTGCTGTATGCCTAGGACCTCGAAGCCTTACATAATTTTCCCTTAAAGTAACTTCACGCCTGAATCCATGGATCATGATCTGTGGAATAGTCAGTGCTTATGTTTCAAAATATGACCGTTAGGGTAGCTATCTAAAAAATATAAAAAAATGTAACAATATAAAAAAATCGCTTTAAGAGCTAAACTTTGAGGCCTTCTGAATTAATGAAACCCCAGGCGTGCGCCTTATGCGCCTAAGAGGAAATCCGTCACTAAGGATACCCGACCAAGATGTCGTTTTCTTACACCTTTGGACATCTAAAGCATCACAAAAAAAAAATTAAACAATATTTAAAATGGAAGATTTTTGACAAACAATTTTGAAGTGAAGATTTTAACTTGAAAATTAAGCTTTTAAGTTAGAGGGTAGTGAATGTCGGAAAATTAAGTGTTAGGGTCTGAATTTGAAGCAAATTTGACCAAATCTATACTATAATTAGTGGATACAATCGAATATTTTTGGTCTAGAATGCAAGAATATTTGAAAAATAATTGAAAAGCTTCATAAATAGGGGGTGTAAATATCGCATCATTTTCGTTATCGGTGATGAAAGCAAGAAAATTCAACAATTTTCCTACATCTTGTGACAGGGGATGAGGTGTGAGTCATGTACTCGAACCAATTTTGCACCAGTAGTAGCTTTTTTAGTGGACAGGTACTATTGGCAATAGTCAAAACTGGTCATAATGGTCAAAAGGATCCTTTTGTCTGTATGGTGGGATTGTAAAATAATTATTCGATATAAATAATAAAAAAATACTTAAATATGGCCAGACAATCGTGGCACAGTTATATTATGATAAATTAAAAGGATTAAAAAAAATCATAGAAAAATACCTAGAATATTCAACAGAGAAAACATTTTTTTTACACGACAAAGTGAGACCTCATACATCTAAAATTACTCGGGATTTGAAATGTAATTAATCATCCATCATATATTCATTCGATCTTGCTTCATCGGATTACCATTTATTTGGATTAATGCACCAATTTTTATTCAATAAAAAAATAAGTATATCGAAGATGTGAAAATGGTCCTCAATGTTTATTTTTCTTCGAAATCAAAAGATTTTTTCAATACAAAAAAAATGTGTATACGGTTTGATTGAATATAACTTCAGTTTCTATTCACATATAATTAATATTTAAAGTGCAAAAGAATCTACATAAAATGTACAACTTTTCCTCATATTTAAAATTATTAAAGTTTCGGTCAATACACTGCTGTTAACGATGGGCTATTGATTTACACAGAAACCCCCAAGAAAAAGTCCAGTGGTGTCACATCTGAGGAATGGGCAGGGTATTCTATGAGACGTCTTTTTCCAGGTCATCTGTTTGAAATATTTTCTTCAAGATATGCTCTAACATCACGATGATCGTGTGGATGTGTTTCGTTCTCAAAATCGCCATCTTCATTAAAGTCCTCCCGAATGTGTGGTAAAATATATTACAGTAAGCTCATGTAATTGGCATCAGTGTATACATTTTCTTGGGATAGACCTTATATTATGTTTTATAACGCTAAGTTGCATTATTATATATTATTTGGAAATTATTTTATTACTTTGTAATATTCTTGTATTAATTAATATTATACTCGATGGTAGTGCACGCCTGTCCCAGAGTTTCCCAAAGTTTTCCGTCCGGTGCCATGGGTAATTGGTTACGCTTGACGACTGTTTGTCATGCTAGCTGCGGTAATATGGATTAGTCCCATAGAACACTTTCATAAAAAAAAGTTTTGTTGTGCCCATTTCTAGGAATAGGGAAAGCACTCAAACTTTGTCTGGGCTCAGCGCGAATGATTTACCGCGACAATAAAATAAATATAAATAAAATGGATTAAAGTCTTTTTGAATATATTTTTTCTCGGCAGCAAAATTGGACGCTAATGTTAAGTAATCACGATATAGTAAAAAAAAGTTATAATTGCAAAAAATCCCATGCTATTTAAATACAATAAATATTCACAGTAAAAGTTTGAGAAGCGTCCGTCCGTGGCAATTTTCTAACAAGACCGAATTATAGTATCAGCATAGAAAAGGTTATTTGATATAGAGCCGAAATGGAAAATCGTTTTGTATTATTTATCTTTATTTATTGCGTTGCGTGAACGTGAGCCAATTTGGGCGAATCGACGAGGATAGGACCCGCTGCTATTCCAGTGTATTTTTTTGCTAATCCAAAAAAATAAACTAATTTGCAATAAAATTCGTAATTGATTTTAACGGCAGTGCCAAGATTTTATTGCAAATAAACGAGCTCGTTGTCACGCGTCGCATATATTTAAATCGTATATCGGACCGCTATTCTAATTGATCTAAAAATCGAAGCTGTATCATTACATTTATCAACTTATTACATTATTGAACAGATCTCATCAACTGTGGGGCGCATGCCTATTTTTAGAGTTCTCGAATTTATCTCGGGTCCCAAAAAAAATCATTGCAAAAAATGAAACGAGTGCCAAACTCGTTTTTTTTTCAAATCAGTATTCGTATACTGCATGTATTGATTTGTATAAATGAATTCTTTTATCCGGCATATATTTTATTATAGCACTTTAATTAAAAGCAAACAACGTGTTTTGTGGTAGTTTTTTTTTCATAAACGGGTGTTGAATTAAAGTATTACAATTGCAAAACAAATTTCTCTATAGATTCGTATTGATCTATGCGATATAATGTAAATATTGGAACTGTTAAGTATAGATATTTAATCGTATGCCATTTAATAATAATTATATTATAGAGATAGCGAAGAGAAAACCATTACTTGTTTTTAATCAACTTTTATAATTAAATATTATATAAATATCATTCATAAATATATTTTATTATTATTTAAAAACCTTTGCAATCTTTTTATAAATTTATCTAGTGAAAATTACTGTTTTCGAATTAATGTGTGCTTATCTGAAAACATAATAGTTCTAAGGAACGAGATATATAACGAACATATTTATTAAAAAAAAGATATTCAATAATTTCTTCAGATTTTCGCAGTAGTTCGTAGGCCACCATGAAATGAACGGTTTGTGCATTACTGATTTAAATTAATATGTATATTTTGTAATATTTTGAAACCATATTTAATTTCACATCCACAAATATAAAAAAAAATCTTTATTCGTTTATTCCGATTTCAAAAATATTTAATGCCGAGGACTTTGATCCTTTGGATCGTTTTGCCTTAAGGGAGCTATACGTTTGATAAGGAGCGTAATATCAACAAGAAGTTCAACATCAGTTGACTCTTGTTTTTGAGAGCGTTTGGTATTACTTGGAAATATTTTTTCTTCTCTTTTAAACATAAAAAACCACCCGAAAGTAATAAAAATTGCACTCCGCGTCGTTCCATGATATTGTGACTTGCCATATATTTTTTTGATTATTGTGCATTTCGCCAAATGGTTATTAACGTCGCATGAATGGCCCCTTAATGCCGAGGGCCCTGAAGGCCCTTAATGCCGGCCATCCTTTAACAATAACCAGTGTTACAGCTTGTAGGTGTAACATGCATATTATTTCGATAATGTAAGTTAGCCACGACTCAGTTAATTTAGTAATCGGATATGTATCCGACAAAAACTATGAATTCAGGGATTTTTTTATGACACAGGCCAGGGGTTATGTAAGAGGAAGACACTTATAACCTCTGCCTGTTTTATATAAATATTTATGTATGTAGCTTGTCAAGTTATAATTAATTAATGCCATCTATACTTCGTTAAATAAATAACATTAACTGAAATAGTATTAAAAATTAGTTTGACACTCGGGTAAGAGACTCATTCCCCTTGAATCTTTAGAATCTTTCTCGAATATTTTTTATATGCGTGGACGAATGTCGTTTTGGATTCTTTCTGTTATGCCATCTATCCATCGCAGTCAAATAAATAAATAGATAAAGTTGCTGCGCGCCTGCATTAACTTCGACATTGGTTTTCATTGCACTGATGGCGTTTAAGCTGTAATCGAAAAAAATAGAAGTAAGTGTTTGACTTAGCAGAGTAGATATTTTACCTTTAACTATACAATAATATTTATGATACAATAAATCAAGCCAAGGTGCGGTTGTACTTTAATATAAAAAAAAATCATTGATCCATCAAGTTATATAAAAAATATCTTTAAATTCGGCAATGGTTTTATGTTTGTTCCCCCTAATACATCAATATCATCATCATTTTCATTTGCCAGCCACAAGGCTCTTACTCGTTGAGGGCATGGGCCTTACCGAACTCTTGCATGGTAGTCGAGGCCAAAGGAACCTGAGTCTCACACGTGACGTGAGGGCTCCCTTTTCGTGTCCATACCACGGGGACCCGAGCCGTCTTGGTATGCGGTTTTTAATAAAGAGTTTCCCTCTCTTGGCCATTGCTGGCATTGGACGTACATCTTCTACCATGTTGGTATCGGATTTTACCCTCTCGACTGTGTCCAGGCAAGTAGGAGGGGGTTTGTCTCGGTATTCGTTTGTTCTCTTCTCTAAGGCGTTATCTGCTTATAACGAGTCACGAGTGACAAGTAGCGAGCGACCACACACAAACACACACCTATATAGATATACACAGGCATACATAAGCACATCTGCCCAAAACGAGTCACAAGTAGCCGGTCGCAAGTTATTATTAGCCCTTTCGCGCAATAGCAATCCTTTCATCATGGGAAAGACTTCCTCAGAAAGGGGTCCCCTAGAAAGAAGGAACAGGAGGAAAGTATCAAGACTAGACCAATTATTGGTCAACAGATTAGGGTTTTCCTTCCCAGGGTATACTGGCTCTGTGGTGAGAGATCCGTTAGAGACAAGATATTTACATGTACATATTTTTGCACTGTTTTGTTGAGTATTTATCAAAGTTCAATTGGGCCCCTAGTCAACTTTATGATATATATAATTATAATTAATAACTTGGGTATAATATTTTTAAATAAAATATAATTAAATTCGTCCATAATAATTATTTTTCATTATAAAATCAATTATATATTTATATTGTTTTTTTTTAATGGAAATAGGCTTTCACTTTCGTGCTAATCTCTTACGTTCTAATGAAGTCTAAACAATTTACACGTACATTACATTGCTATGTTTAAATTCTAATATAAAATTTAAACATAGCCATGTCCTATGGAATAATTATATAATTTTTTAAAGACATAAATAAATGATAACTGATTTATATTTCGTACATAATTTCAACATTGATTAATGTAACCAATGCGATTTTGTTTAAATTCCAATACGCATCGTCTCGACATTTCTAATCTCTGTCGAAAAAAAAATGTGTAATCTGATCGATTTGAGCGGCATTCGTGCGTCCCAGCGTCCACTTTTGGTCCAACAACCCACCATTCTTACGGCGTCCATCGCCAACGATTTGATTTATTACAAAATGTGTTGGGCCACTGTGCAATTTCGCCGATTCAATCCGCTTGACAATCACAAATGAGTCGGTGGAGTTATGTCCTCACGAACGGCATTGTTGGCCGCTGCCAACAAAATCACTTTGCCTTCTCGATTGGCTCCAGGTTGTCAAATGCGGATTCGCCATAGTCGGATCGAACATTGGTATATCCTATTTGCTTAGATGGGACAATGGGACGATAGGTGGAACTGCCTTCGACAGTTGTCGCAACCGCCCGCCGTGCAAATCGATTCGATCCCATCACTCGGCCGCGAATCCGATCTGACCTCACGAACCCGCCGCTGTCAACGCGGTCGTCGGAAAAAACTCGATAAGAAAATAGTGATTGGAAAAAATGTGATGACATGTCGAATCGCCTTAATTTATTATTTACTTGGCATTGGTGACGGTTATGCCATGCTTCAAAGCACATCTAAAGCATTGGGGGGATGTATACATACTAGGTATAGATACTAACAATTGAACAACTTAGCGTAAAGACGATTTATTAGTATTGGTATATTATATTATAAATAATTTTATTACGGAAAAATGATAACATTATTCTATTCATATCTTTACGATTTTCTTCTTGTATTAATATGATTAAAAATATACAATTGATGTATAAAAATTATGTTAGGTTCCATTAATTAATCAATCTTCTCCTTCCATCCTTCAATCCCTATTAGAGTTAATCACCAGTAATTTAATTGAAAGTAAAAACATATTCATTTAGTATCGCTTTCTGAAAATAAACGCTCAACGCTATATAAATGTATAATGCATTCGATTATAAATTATGTAATGCTAGTATCCTCTGAAAACATTCTAATTTATTTAATAATGACATAATCTCCAAAATTAAAATCTCGATATAATATGTAATTTTTACAAAACAGTTTTTTATTGTTATTAAAAAAAATGCTGAGAGATTGTTATTAATATAATAAATATGGTCAGAAAATTTGCATAAAAGATTGTAGATCAAGTCCTGGGTAAACTTTTCAGCTGAAGGAGCACATTAGTAATTTTTAAAATACAGCGACAAATAATAATAACATTATTTATTGTCATGAAAAAAATCCAACATATTTTCTAGCTATTAATAATTTAATTAGATAAACGACACTGTTTTTCATTTCTTAAATTAAATTTAATCAAGCTCTTCAAATTCATTTTTTTCTAGTTGAACTAATAAATTGATACACACTGATTCGAACTTCGATTTTAGCTTCACGGACCCTATGTGGCCCGCGGGCCGTATTTTATCCAGACCTGCAATAGATGAATAAGGCTTTAGCGGTGATGATAATACTGAAATAAATTAATTATTGGTGGAATAATAGTTAATACAAGTATTTAATTTGGATGAAAAGTCTTAATACAAACTTAATTAACGAGTTCTATTAATTAAGTAAATAGTCTTTTTTTTAGAACCTTGTATATTTTAAGTTTGTAAAATATTTTTAAAAAATATGAAAACTCAAAATTAGTATATATAATATTTAATTGTTTTTACCGTGTAAAAAGTGAGACAGATATGCATACATACATATAAAACGGTCCTCGACTTTCGTACAGTTCGTTATTTCATACATACATCATAACCAATTTTACTAAACCAATTACATAAATATATGAAGAACTATCTGTTTTTTGTAAATATTTTATTATATATATATATTTATATATATTCTTTTTTGCACGATAAATACGTTCCATCAAAAACCGTGTGAAAAAGTGATGTATTTCATACTAAAATTGAATATTTAAAAAAAAACATTATTGTGGTATATAAACTCGTGTAAAAAAGGTAAAATAAAAACCAAATAAATATATATGTATTTTAATTGAGAAAAATAATAATTCTGATGACCCATCTAATGTGTTAGAAAGTTATGAAACTTTTTGATTGTTATTACAGCCTTGTTTGTTAGATTCCTTAATTTTAGGAAATCTGTTATCCTCGTCTGCATTTTTTGTTTCACAAATTTCATAAGCAAGAATATGTTTTTCCATACTCTTTTCTTAAGTCTACAAATAAAAATGTCATAATTTGAATCGGTTATAATCATTTTTATTTGTAGACTTAAGAAAAGTTACTTTTATTTATACATATATTAATATTTGAAAGATATTTTAATTTCATTTTCATAGAGAAATATATTCGTTTGGGCCTTGTTTTATCCGATATTTGTGTCAAATACAACTTTTTAATATCATATTTGTGATCATAAACTACAAGACATCTAGAATAATATGTAATAACATGTAAATAATATACACGGAGCTTAGCGTCGAAATCCCCCCCCCGCACTCCGCTACCGGCCCGCATCCGTCCAATACACGACCCTGGCAGTGCTGACAAGCAAACAACCCTCTAACATTACGTCGTTTCGTATACATAATCAATAGACACATACATATTACTATATAAAAATATATTTTTACTTAATTTGCTTGGGGTGCTGCAGCTGCGCAGTGCATATGGACGAGCCGCCCCTAGAAATAATTATATATGCACTAAGCACAAATAATATTTTTTTATTAATGCATATATTTATTCTTTTTATTTTTTTAACCGTGATAAACAAATAAATCATTGTAAAAATATAATACGGTTCTATCTCTGTAACCGTGTTATTTCAAAATCGTGTAAATAGAGAATCGTATAGGTAATATAATGATAATACAGTGGAACCTCTCTTAATGAGCACCTCGCATTACGAGTAATTCATCAACGAGCGACATTTCGCATAACGAGTGACGCAGAAAGGGGAAGTCACAAACGTATGACGCACTTGTGTGTGTTGGATCGTATTTCACAGCAAGAAGTTATGAAGGAGTGTTTGGAGGAAGAGGAAGTAGTAGAGAAACAATTTTCTGACGCAATAAGAGAAATGCTGAAAGCATGGGAAACTGTTTCATCGTACATTGAGAAGCATCATCCTAATAAGGAGGTGGCTATGCGTGCTACAAACATATTCAATGATAACGCTGTGTCACATTTTTGCCAAATTTTTAAAGACCCGACTAAAACAAATGTCTCTAGACAGCTTTCTAGTAAAAATAATTAATTATTTGTCAGAAATTAATAAATAATAAGCTAGTTTTGTATTTTTAAAAATGTTTTTATCCAGGTTGATACGATCTTTAACAATTTATAAGCATGTAATTTTTTATGAATAAACGTTAAAAAAAATATTTCGTATGGAAGGCATTATCGTGTTTTATATTGATTTATATGCGAAAATTAGTTTCGCTTAACGAGTGTTTCACACAACGAGCAAGATTCTGGAACGAATTATGCTCGTTATGAGAGGTTCCGCTGTATATTAATACATATGTAAATGTACATAAAAAGACATCGATTTATCATTAACGGAATATTATTATTGATTGATCTTTGTGACGATATATAGAAGATATCATGACTGGAAAAACGTGGACACTTCCGCGTCGTCGATGTCACGAAGAATTGTCCATGCTGAACCTTGCTTGGAGATGTACAGTTGCGTCAACGATGACCGGTAGGAATCCTCATTGGCAACGGCTATAAGTCAACAATCGCATTCTTCGTGACAGCCACCGCCCGGGCAAGAACGGCGCAAGCGACTCGGGCAATCACGCCATTGGTCACGGGCTCCGATATCAAAATATTTGAACGCGTTTATTGTTATTGAATCTGGCATCGGGGCCGGTGTGGCAATGTCACGGCCATTGTGCCACTGTTTGATTTTAATTACACGTCCGTTTTAGTTCGTTAGCTGCCATATCCGCCGCCGCGGCACTCCGCTCGACACGGTCATGCCACAGACACTACGGACGCTCGAATTCGATCCCATGATGTATTCTTTTCGATAGAGACAACACAGTCGAACACCTCTACGAATATCCCTCGCCACCAAACGCATTATTAATATTGTATTTCAATCATACATTGACTGACGTCGAGGTGTCATAAAAATCAAAATTGAATATGGGAACCGGATATTAAAACGAAACGCCGCATTCGCAATAATTAATAATAAGCAATCCTTTCAAATTTATTGCCAATCTAATATAAATATCGCACAAAAAAATATATAATCAATCTCAAAAATTTAGACAGCTCATTTTGATCACATTTGCCAAATCAAAGCTCTCGCGCCATTAGGATTTACAGTTGGGCTTGATGGTGCAAAAAGCGGGTTATAAACGCCAGTAATTGACTTTCATCCGGCGAAGCGCTCGGCCTGGCGACAATTATCTATCGGCTGCGGCACGAAAAAGGTTAAAAGTGAATACTTTCACGAGCGATCTGTCCGTGGACACGCATCCGTTTAAACGGCATCCGAACATTTGACATAATTAACGACAGTCTTCGTCTAAAAACGTAATTGCGGTCGGCGGTGGGCTGGTTACGCTCCGTGCGCTGTAATTAGTCCCGTGGTCTTGCGACCGTAATTGGAAAACTTCTTTTTATCGGAAAATGGGATTTATATGGCGCATACAATATGGCTTTCAATAATTATAACATACTTTACTCTATTTATTATTTTTGTAAAAATCATTTCGATCTTGAAGTAACGCAATGATTTTCGAAATATTCAATTTAATTTTTGGAGATATGTATAGTTCGAAGATTTTACATTATAACTGTTAAAATTCCTACAGTGTCCCGCAGCCTCATTGTACAATAGGCGTAATCATATACTTTCGCCATTTTTTTAATAATATTTCTATTAACCTAGCCGTGCCGAAGGGGGTCTATTTAGGACCTTTTATTTTTTCTAATAAAAATTGTACCACGTTTGTTAATTAATTTATTTGAAAAAATGTATTTTTTTTAATAGGATATAAGATCGAAACCCTATAGATTTTTCTTATTCATTTTACCAATGATTTTTTTTTTATATACGTAAAATAAAATTAATGAGAGTAGAACGGAGATTCGAACAAAAATGGTCAGAGTGGAAAGGGTTAATATAACCCTTATATATCACAAACTTTTTTTATTTGTCTAAAAAAGTCTAAAAATAAATATTATAAGTAATCATTGACCTTTATTGTCCACAATAGCGAAAAAAATATAAAAACCACAATACTCGCTTTTGTAGCCATGTTTAGTAGCCAATATTTTTTTCGCTCGCATTCAGTACGATGTGCCCAAGGCGATTGAAACGTATACTGGTGACACGTGCCGCGAGAATTTGACAGTCGGTCTACCGGCGGCATGTCCTCAGTCTGCGTCGGGTGTGCGTGTCATTTACGCGTCATATTAATTACTAGAAAAATCCAACAAATTTTGAAGTATATGAATAACTATAATTATTCTACGAATAATCCATTTCTTAGAAAAATATCTTGACTTGAAATGCTTGGGGTCTATTTTCGATTATATATATACCCCATTCGGACTACGCGGATGGTTTCAAGCCGCCATGACAGATCGGTTAATAAGCGTTTTATTTCTGTGTTTTTTATACAGAAATAAAACATTGAGATACATCGAATATATTATTCAGTGTTTGTATTATCATAAGTTTCTTACGTGCGGCCCGCACAACATTTTTAAATTGGTAGCTGGCCCGTTGTTAAAAAAGGTTGCTCATCCCTGGCATAGTCAAAGCCCAAGAAGGCATAGTATTCATGAATTTGCGCATTTATCAGGTATAAATTTGTTACACTCGGTGGTCGAATTCGGGGTCGGTTCGTAAAATATCGAGACGATACCCTTCCGTTTTATAAACTTATATTTATGAAAAAAATATTTTATTTTTTCTAGATATAAAAATATCTCACGACTCGTAAACTCGATCGTAAACTTTGGTTGCATGTCAAATTGTTTATTTAATACAAATAAAATTGAGCTTTTATTTCAAACATACATTTTACCTTTTCCACTCTCTCCACTTTTAGTCGAATCTATGAGTTACTCTCAATATATTTTTTTTACAAATTTATTGGAAGAAATATTCATTGGGAAAATGAATATTTCTAAATCTGTTATCCGATTAAAAAAAAGACATTATTTTTTTAAATTAAATAAAAAAATACTTGATTCGAGTTGTTAACCTCTGATCCAGTTGAGTTGAAAAAGTTAAATTATTTTAATCATCTGTATATTATACATAACTACAACTATTGGTTTGTCTTCATCTTTATTGGGTTTAATCAGAGATTTAAAAAAAAATATCCACATGCGGCCTTAACTTTTGCACAAATTATTTCCTGAAAATATGTTCGAATGCTGAAAGCCCGAAAGTAGAGGCATTTAAAATTTTAATTAAATATTTATTTATCAATAATATAATAAAAATATGTATTTTTGATATATTATTTAGTATACGTAACTCTTACTGTTATGCCCATGGGCTGTATTAAAGAAATAGTATAGGGAGGAAGATACAAAACATTACTTTCCGGATATAAATTCTGTAGAGATTTAGGTTATCCTGGAACATTGTCTAGAATATTGCTTAACTGCCAGCACGAAGTGAAAAGCGAACCAATCTTCAAATATTAACGGGGTGACTCACTTTAATATTTGATTGGATTTTATTTTATAAATGACTGGAAGTAATACTTCATCTTTCTCTTTCAATACTGCTTATAAACTAACTAACACTGGCTTTAATTTGAAATCACCAGCTAAGTTTCTCTCAAGAAGCAATGTCTATTGGTTTTTAGATGGTTTATTTGTTTATTAATTTAATTTTATTTATTTATTTTGAATACGATGGATGAATGGCATACTATAAATATTCCAAAGCGCCATTCACCAATAAAAATATTAGATAAAGATTCTAATCTCTTATGTTGTCGATCTTCAATTCATTGATAACAAAGATAACAAAGATCTTTTGACTGCAGTGAAGGAAACAATTTTACCATTATCGATAAAAAAAATTCAAAAAATAGAATTTTTAAAAATGTGCAAAGGTAGAATTTACGAGAGACGAGGGCCGCCGCCTGTTTATAATTTATTATTTTATTTTTTTATATATTTCGTTGTCGCAAGTAAAGCTTTTTTGAATTCTGACAGTTTAGATTTCAGATTTTTCAAATATTCAAGCTTTAACCAGTTTCTTTTTGATTGTATTAATATTGGCAACAGCTCATTGGACTATGGAATATAAAATACCAGAAAGAAAATATTGGAAAGTAAACATACAAATTTAACGACACAATTTATTTTTCATTTGTTTATTCGTAAAACTCTCTTTAATTTATCAATAAAATGTTTATTTTCGCCATTAGTCTAGTAAGATTGTAAGTCGACCAGGCTAAACTAGAGAACAGAACAGTCGACCAGGCTATACATGTTTATATTTTGATTTTTCTTTGCTTTTCAATCTGATATTTTTTTTATTTGGGATAACCCTCCTACAGCGCCCTCTGCTATAGAATGGCGTGTGCGACAGTCCCTTCTATGGAGCTTCTTTATAAATTGTCGTTTTTTATAAAACCCTAAATGTATTGATTTCGTTAAATTTACAAAATACAATAAAAAAACCTAACCTGAAATTTCGTATGATTTCTATAGCATGGTTTCTTTCTTGACGCTATAATAGGAATGAATTGTTTTTATTGTTTTTATGAGGATATTTATTAAGGTTCTATATTATTTTTTAACCAATGGTTATTTTCGAATATCACTCGGACATTTTTGAATACTTAATTAATAGCGATATTTAATTTTGACATCATAAATATTCATATATCTTCAGTTATTATTTGAATTAGTAATTTAATCAACGAATTAATAGTCAATTAAATACAAATAAATCGAATATACATATATAATATTGAATATATTATTTCTCTAGAAAACATGAGATTCACGAGCTTCCTAAAATATTTTATAATCTTCAATGAATGCATATTTAATAGAAATGTAGCTACAATATATATATATATATATGTATATTAGAAACAGTGTATTACTTTAATTGCAACATACAAACGTTTTTATTTAGATTTATGAATAAATTATCAAATATAAAGTATTACGTTATCGACTAATTATTATTTATATTGTCAATAATATTTTATATCTTGTATTAAAACGTGTGTAAATATTTCTACCTCTGCCAATCGCTATGTATGTTTTATTATCATACTTTTACATTCATAAAGTAGCAAAACAGTTATTAATCATTTATGCAGAATACATATCTTAGTTGTTAAATATTTGCAACTTGTTTAATAAATTTTAAACATTACTTGTGAGGAATCTGTAATTTTTTCTGCATTTGTGATGTTCGATACATGTTTAGGATGCATGATTAGATGGATATGATGCTGGAATGTACCTCGCTTGTGACGTGTTAACCACGACCCGTGATGCAGAACTGATGATTGTCTTACCGCACTGTTTGCTCATTTTTCTCGCGGTTTTCGTGAAAATTGTATTTACCATTCCAAATAAGAAAGGTAAACTGTTGGGCGTGGCTGCCAATCATCAGCGCCCACCTGCTTCATCATCCACACCTCACCGCGACGCAGCATCGATTGTCTTCTCGTTATATTGCGATTGGCAAAATGCAATTTGAAATCGTAAAAAAAAGATAATAACAGCATCAAACACAAAAATCTTTCATGAAAAGTATTATAATAATTGAAATTTAAAAAAAACATGAATATCAAAAATATGTTGCACGATGAGATCGGTCATTTCAAAACCAATATTTTTTTTGTATATATAATATTATTTCATGTGGGTACGGACGTGTGACGTGTGCAATTTATAAAAATTTATCGTCGGCCGGAGCTTAAAAAAGCTCATTTTTCATGTGACTTCCTGTCGGACGCAAATTTCTATATAAACTCGATGAAGACCGAGTATTATATTTTTTTTGTACATTCACAAACGATTAGAAAAAACCGAACCTTTTCCGTTGTCCGACTGATGACATTATTTTTTGTGTCCATCTCCATTCTTCTGCGACACTAGCAACAGACCAAACGTGTCAATCAATTTGACGCCAAATTTACAATTTCGATTGATTTTCTTATCAAATCTAGTCGTTTTTTTTCCTTTTCCTCTCTTTCTTCCACTACCACAGAGCAATTGAGATATAATAGAGGCGGGCCAGGACCTGCCAACATCAGAGACACGTTTAATTGGTACAATTTTGCTTCTTTATAGTAGATGCATTCAAATTATGTCGTAAAACGATTCACTGCTTTATGGGTATATAAATTAATTAGAATACCATAAGAATTGTCGGCATAATATAAAGACAAAAAGAACAATCGTTGCACAGTACTACATTGTGAATTAATGATGTATGTGTGATAAATTGCAAAAAAATGAAAACTTGAGATTAAATATCCTCGACATCATTTCATTTTTTAATTGTATTAAATTAAAAATACAAAAAACGAAAAGGAAAACAAGGAATTTATTTATGTGATTTAACAATTTAGTTCAATTTCTCTTTTAAGTACTTTATGTATTTATTGAATGTTAACAATATAACGTTTTATTAGTTTTCATATGTTACCTCTTGAGGTAGACAAAAATTACATTAAAAATAACCTACCATTAAGATTTTGTCAGTTGACAATCCACCTGGTCTTCCGTCTTGTGAATATAATGAAAATATAAAAATAGTATCACTTTCTCAATATACAACCTCTATTATTCAACCAATGATTCAATGTGTAGTACATACGTTAAAAATGTATTACCTACGAAATATATTTAAGCAAGTAGTTAGAACTATTGATGGACAAAATGAAAAGTCGTTAAACCAATTTTGGAAAGAGTATATAACATTTATAAAGCTGTTAAAAGTATTGATGATGTCTTGAGTTTCATTAACTACCATGATTAATATATGGAATGAGCCCATCCTCTAATTAATTGAAATACACAATAGTAGTGCACTAACTTAAGAAGTTGACGATGTTATTAGAGATCGTATCTCAATAAACTAAATTTAAATCTAGAGGAAGAGGATTTCGTAATCTTAATTAACAGCAGCGTAACCGAAATTAGCAGTATTGATAGAACTTGAAGGCAAGCGAATAGAAGATATTTTTTCAGAGTATTTAAATGAATAACCAAAGCAATTTCAAGATGGGTGATTATTTAAATATAATCCGGAATGACTTATCTGGCTTCAAGAAGCAAGACTGTGATTCTGAAGAATTCACAAAAGCAGTGAATGATGATATTGCTTGCTATATGATCATTTACGCAGAAAAAAAGCTACAAGACAAATAACATTGCACTGATACTTCAAATGGTTTATAAGTTATACAGGCGGACCTCGACTTTCGCACATGATTGGTTCCTGAAAATGTGTGCGAATTTAAATGTTCGAAAGTAGAGAGATGTAAAAAAAAAACACCAAAAATTATACTTAACTACGTACATATACTAATATGTACTAACTAAGTACATATTAAATAAAAAATATATTCTTTTAATAAGCTTGTCAAGGGTTAGTCGTATTTTGCTACTTTTTTCTTTTCTTCATAAAGAGTTCTGTAACATGCAGTACTATTATGGATCGCCCTACGCACTTCAGATATGCGTTCTCCATTGGGATCACATTATTCCATAATATTCAAAAATGTCTCGAGATGTGTAAAAGCTTCGTTCATGTTTTTTATTGTTCTCACTTTCAATTTGTATAATATTTTCGTTCTCTTGTCGGTCCATTAGAAATTAATTAGTCAAGGGTTCATAATGAGATTCAATCATCTCATTAACATATTCACTGTTAAGTTTAGAAGGTTTATGACCAGGGGCAACTGATTCGTCCTTTGATAAGAATGTACGATTAGCCATCTTCTTCCAAAATAATCCAGTCTCATCTACATTGAATATTTGACTAGAGGTATATTCTCGATCTTCAATAATTTTGGACAATAACGAAATAAAGTATTTTGCAGAATCTTCATCCGCATCAGCTGATTCTCCAGTGAATTTAATATTATGTAAAGAATACCTTGTTTTAAAATTTGAAAACCAACTGTTACTTGCATGAAACACTGTGTCAGAATCTTCGTTTAGTCTAGCCTTCCAATCTTTATGCAAACTAAGAGCCTTAACTTGAATCATTGAAGTACTCAGAGGGATGTTTTCTTGATTTTGATTACTTATCCAATAAGACAAGTTTTCTCCATTTCATTCATCACTATGCCGTGCCTTTTGGAAACATTTTTTGAAAAAAACGATTTTACTAAATGTGCGAAATAACGAATTGTGCAAAAGTCGAATGTGCGAATGCTGAGGTTCGCATGTATACCGATATAATATATTATATCTTAGATATACTTTTTTGTACAATATGTACGCAGATTTTAAGAAATTTTAATGAATTAATATTTATTATCTTTCCATTTTTCCCCTCTTGGCGCCTCTCGGCGCCATTAAACATCCGCCGACTGTGTGCACCGCACAATCATGCCATATGGACGACGCGCATCTGAGTATCTGAATAAATAATATTTCATTAAGTCTATTTAGATCCATTTTACTTTCATCCTTCAGAGCCTGGCCAACCGAAGTCTCTTAGGGCAACAGTTATGGCCTTTAGAGTGAAAAGGGTTAGGTAAAGTTAAATGGTTTCTAGGGTTTTCGACTTGCGCCACTTACACGAATAACACGAATACCTTCAGGGCCAATTAATCGCATAAGTCGAGAACTTGTATTTCAAATGCAGTCCGTTGAGTTGCTAAACCCAAAGATTCCACCTTCACAATGATGATTATTACCGACCTCTCCTCGACATCTCATCTTCAATGTCATATATTAAATATTCGCGCTCCAAATTCAATTTATTCACCGATCTAAAGACGCTCATAAATATGAATTTGCAGCATTAGTCCATATTGGCAATTGGCGATTAACCTTGCGGCACCAAGTGAATAGTTCACGTTCGTTAGATGCCGATGATTGCCGATCCCGCTATATCTACACTCGGCCACTTTAACGCGGTGCTAAGAGAATGGGTGGACGGCCATTATCCGCCGAGGGAACCGAACCGCCATTGTCCTAATCGGATATCAACAAAAAAGTAAACGTACTGCCATTAAACAAATTACCCCATCGATTACGGACAATTGTATCAAGCCTTTCCAATTCTCGATCAGTCAGGGGTGGAAAACATGGGAGCGAATCTCAATATATATACATAATCCGTCTTTATAAAATACGCAGAGTAATAATTAGGTTTTTCCTTTAAAAAAAATTGGTGATTAAAAACAGACTTTGTATGATCAATTAAAAACGCGTTAAGATGTATAATCGCGCACAAAAAAGAGCGTAATGAAACTCATTAGGCTGATGTTAAACTATTAAAAAACGCTTTATTGCAAATCGACATGAAATTCATGCAAACGTACTAAATTAATTTTTCGTCGGTGAAATGGAAATTTTCCGTGCCCAATTATAAAGTTTTAACTGAGCGTGGAAAACGCGGTTTTTTGTTGTTGTTAAAAAGCTCATATTATTTTATACGTTGTAAAATGGTTATTGTTCGATGGTTGGCAATCGATGGTCCAGAACCATAACTGTGCGAGGAGCAATAAAATCACGGAGATATCTATTTTATATCTGATTAAATACGAAACATCGTGATTCCACCACAACAAGTATACATTACGAGCGCTCTGCTATTTTGTGTATGAGGAACGTTGCCAGTCCACCGAAAATAATTTATTTTAATCTTTTTATATTTCGTACGATTATATAAATGTAGAAAATCATCGGTTTCGGCATTTTGGTATGGCAAACAAAAAGTTTTTTGCAATGCAATTATTTTGTATGTTTTATATTCGTTGCCGTGAACGAAATTTATTTATTTATTATAATTTTGGTGTATGGCGCACTAGTCTCCCCCTGTGGCATTGGGATTATTGGAGTATTGATTATGTTGTAGTGAGTGTGCCCCGGCTGGCCCATGGGGCAACGTGACCGCCATTACTAAATGTTGAGGCACGGAAAACAAAACATTTATATTAAATTACGGCCGTGAAAATTTGTCTGTAATGTGATTAAATTATACGGTTGGGCGTGCGATCATCCCATGGAAAAACGATCAAGTTCGCCAGTACGACTGAGAGAGAGAGGGAGATATCCAAGAAAAGGCGAGGAACACAATCGAAATAACACTGATCCTGTTATAAAGCTTTCCATCTATTTTATATAGTACATAAAGCAAGATCTCTCCAAGTTTACTTTTTAATATCAATATTCATAATTCATATTTTCCAAAAAAGTTTAAGTTTAGTTATTAGTTTATTTAATTACTCTTAAAAAATATTGATTCGTTATTTATTTTTTTACATAAGCAATAGAAATAATCGAAATCAGGATCCAATGATAATTCAGAGTCATAATTTTAAACGACCCTATTATATCTATGACATTAAAATTTATAGTCGCCCTATTTCAATATCCAAACCACAATTTTTGGTAAATTATTAATAAAATTAAATTTTAAAACATAAAATCTAGATCAGTACGTTTGCCATTTTTTTTAAATACTTGTAACAAAATACTACATATACACTGCGGAGCTGCAGCACCCCCGAGCAAATTGAGGATAAATATATTTTTACATATTAATATATATGTGTCCATTCATTATGTATTATGTACAGTCAGCCCTCCTAAAACGTTTCAATAAAAAAGTATTGAACTTTATTTCGCTCGGCAATGTTTTATATATTTACGAAATATGTAATTAGACATTAAAAATATTAGCATTTTGTGGAAAATATAGATTTAAAGGAAACGTTTTAGGAGGGCTGACTGTAGATGAAAATATAAATTAAATTTATATTTAGTGTTTGGCCTCGCGGTGTAGAGAAAGAGCGCTGTTTGCTTGTCAGCGCTTCCAGGGTCGTGTATTGGACGGATGCGGGCCGGTAGCGGAGTGCGGGGGGGGGATCTCGACGCTAAGCTCCGTGTATAATATTTACATGTATATAACATTACCATTCCATAAAGACAGTGCATATTATTCTGGATTGGATGGATTCAGGGTGGCAGCGGGGTAGGGGGAAGCGCTGTATTGCGCTGAGACTCAAAGCAGTCCCGCGCCTTCCATACTGAGTGACTTTTGTAATACATGTTTTTTATTTTTTTTTTCTTCCGCAGAGCGTCCAAATATTTTACGCACAAATCGCCATTGCTTATAACAGTTTAATTGCAGTAAATTGAAATACGTTTCAAGTTCTATGGTGTTAAAAATAGTTTAATATTTTCCATTTCGAGTTTTGAATTAGACAAAGCCACTCTCATAGTATCCAATCAAACAAATATATTTGGAAAACTATTGAATTACTATCTCTTCCGGTTAATGAAACATGTTTAAAATAAACAATTAAAATGCGGGGATGAATTTAATTCAAAACCAGCTGCTTTTTATGAAATAGGGCATTAAAGATTAACAAAAACGTTGGAAAACAATTGTAAATAAGGAATGAAATTACATATCACAATACACCCATACCTCGATATGCGCGTGATCTGTTTTACGCGGTTTCTCTTAAACAAAAAGTTAAAGTTATTAACAATGGCAACTAAAACCAATAATTCGTATGTTAAAGATCATATCAGTGGTATTGATGATTCTGACAAACCTTCACACCGAAAAATATTGCTGAAGTTTTAACGATTGACCATTAAATTATCGAACGTGCCGTTAAATTTCAGCGAGATTTAAAAAAAATGTTTGCCGTCATTATTAACCAAGTCGTGCCGATGTGGTATATTTGGGACCCGAAGTTGTTGTCGAATAACTCTTGTAATATAACTCCTACATGTTTCAAACTTTTTGTATTTGTCTTAAAATGTCTAAGAATATATAATAAATAGTTATTGTCCTTTATTGTCTGTAAATGCGAAAAAAAACTAAACAATAATATTCATTTCTGTTGCCATGGACGCAAAGCTTTTTCTCGCTCGCATCCGCATGCGATTGAAAATATCGACCAAATTATGAACCATATCATGAATAACTATTTTTATTCTTAGAATAATCCATTTTTTTTTTAAAAAAAAGTCAAAATATTAATGAAGAATTCATCAAAAATAGGTAACTGATTATTTAGTAAGGGTAAAGTCAAAAGGGTCTGCTGCTGAACAGTTATATGTCGCAATTTACGTGAATTTTTATTTCATGTAACACTTCTTCCATTTTTATATGCGTTATATGCCCCGATTTACGTGAATTTTCGCGGTACCTATCTACCGAGCAAATCGAAGTATGACTAATCTATATCAGGGGTGAGCAACCTTTTTTTACAACGGGCCAGTTACAAATTTAAAAATGTTGTGCGGGCCGCATGTAAGAAATTTATGATAATGCAAATACTGAGTGATGAACTAAAATAATCTCTTTATTAACAAAATAAACATAGTATTAAAAATACAGAAAACACTCATTAATAGAAATACTATACTAATATAAAACGGCGAAAGATATATATGGAAAAAGATTATCTAACCGATCCGTCACGACGTTTCGAAACCAACCACGTCGTCCGAAGGGGTCTATTTTCCTTTATAAATTATAAAATCCAAGCATTTTATGTCAAGATATTGATTTTTGTGTGTTACAGCGAAACCATGTCGTGGGATTTTTTATTCGCGGAGATTTTTTTAACAGTATCTTGAATTCTATACTCTACTTTTTGCAAAAGATCTGTTATTTTTGTTTGTTAGCTTTTGGCTAATTGAAATAAATACTGCGTAGTTCGATTCTTATTTAAATGAGGGGGTTTAAGGCATATTTTACGTTTTTCTCAAACATTAATGTTTATATATTATATATTTTTTAATTAATAAAATATTTTACTGATTCTGCTCTTAGTGGCCGAATCCGTCATAGGAGCTCAAAACCAACAATGTCGTCCGAAGGGGGTATATTTATAAGGGAAAATAGACCCCAAGCATTTCAACTCAAGATATTGATGAATTGTTCATAAATCTCTTGACGTTTTTTTAAAAAAATGGATTATTATAAGAACTAAAATAGTTATTCATGATACGCTTCATAATTTGGTCGATATTTTGGATTTTTTAATTAATCAAAATGACGCGTAAATGACACGTGCACCCGACGTGTCGCCGGACACGCCACAGATAGACCGACCGCTAAATTTTTGTGGCACGTGTCATTATTATACGTTTCACTTGCACTTGGCACATCGCTACGGATGGGAGTGATAAAAATCATCGCGCCTGTGGCTACAGAAGCGAATATTGTTATTATTTTTCCGCAATCGTGGACAATGAAGGCAATGATTATTTATAATATTTATTTTTTCGACTTTTTTATACAAATACAAATAGTTTGTGATATGTTGGATTCATATAAAAAGAATTATTCGAGAAAAATCAAAAACTAGGAGGCCCAAATTGACCCTATCGGCATGGCAACTTTGGCATTGCTTCTTTGCCATTAATTGGCATATATTTAAAGATATAGACGAGACAACAACTCACACGCAGCTTTCATCACACCTCTTTAATTTCGATCAATGATCGCTTTCAGTCAAAATGTAAAATCTATATTAAAATCTTTAAAAAACTTTTATAATTTATTATATTCTACAAAAAAAAATGTTTTTTTTTGGTCATCAGAATTATCCAATAATGATTAAAATATTATATAAAATAATCACCATTTATTGTCATCATGTCTAGAATTGTATTTATTGTAACATCATTTTTATACGTATTTAGATTGATTTTTTAAGATTTTTAGAAGGTTAAACCCCCTCTAATTTAGTACATACGTTGTCCTGGAACGGGGTAGGCGCGGGCCAATTGAATTAGGCGGAAATGGGATTGTGACATGTGACACCGTAATGTCGGCCAATTTCGAAAATTATTTTTCATTCATACGGCCGACGCTAAATGTGGACATATTAATGAAATTTTCGGACCTGTACAAATAAAAGCCGACAAGTCTGACCGGGCCGGTAATCACCGCGGCCGCCGCCAACAATGCAATCAACCAGCAGTGGGTCTTGTCGGCGATAACCATCTCGGTGGACAGAGTGGCGGACACATTAGTGCCATCAGCTACACGTGTATCGACGCGGTCATATCATCCAATTTGTTGCACATTCGCAAAGAAAAAAAAGTATCTGAAGCACCTAAATAGGCTGCAGTAGTAGAAAAAATTAAAAATATATTATAAAATCATAAAAAAAAAATATATATACATATTTATTATTATTCGAAAGAGTTGTAGGCTGTATAACGTCATTACATTTAAACAAATCAGTCGCGAAAACAATACATCATAAGCATTTAATTAAATAATAATTATGTTTAGAACGATGAAAAATTAATAAGCAATAACCCATTCGACAGCTCGCCAATGATTGATCGTTTGCCTGTGAATATTTTAAACATTTTTTCAACGTGTCTCACTGTCTAACAATTACGTATACCCCATTGAAAATATTAATTGAATTGAACCTTTTTTTATAAACGCAAATACTATTTGCATATTGTTAATCTACAGCCATTTTTAACAATGTCGAACGCGTATCGGCGACTAAGTGTTCATTATTCAATTTATATGCGCAAATATTTTTATGCCGTGATTAAATTGAAGAAAAAAAAATACAGACAATGGCGTACATTATAATAAATCATAATTTAAATAATAAATCATATGTGCACAATCAATTTTGGCGATCGCACGCCGTAATATATACCATATATTAGTTATGTCATGTTTTTTGGGAAACCATGGCCGATGCACTTATCATAGTGATCATATAATGTGTGGCACTTATCATAGTGATCGCATCAAAATTACTGGTAAGTATAATATGATTAGGCCGGCCGTGCCGAATATAGAATATATTATTGGATAAGCTCATTGTGTGACGGTTTCCATTATCCCTCCATTTCCACTAATGGAATGAAAATTATCTATATAATAAAAATATGAATACATACACGTGTTCATATCGAATTTTATTCTCATAATGCATTCAATACGTGTATCAAATTACATCCATTACGTGAAAAAAAATGTTTCGCAATCATGAAATGAGTATAAAGTGATAATTCCCAGCAAAAAATGCGATCAAATAAGGATATTATTTATTTTACATGATAATGAAATCTCGCAGGACATTTAATGGGGGCAGGTGGAAGCCCCACCGCTTCCGGTTGCCATTAGTCGCTTAACACTCCACTGGACTTGCGCTCGTCTTCCAGACTGACGCTGGAACAGTACGCCGTGATCATGAAATGATTTCATCCGAGTGTGGTACGATATAAAAAAAAAACTGTATAAATTATCGACGTCGTACACAAGTCTCGAGTCTCAACGGGTCGATTACAATAAATGATTTGGGCGAAGAGCCGTGCGCTGTTTTATTCGTCGAACGTGTCGGACTAACGAGACCAATCTGCTCTTGTGGCTTTTTCTTCTTCGACACTATTCAATTTTGTTCTCGGTAAGGAAATTGCGATGCATTCAACCGACTTCATTTTTATATCGTGTTATTTATTTTGGTGGCTATTGTTGTATCAAGAAATCGAATTCGTAACGACCAATTATCGACTTTTAAAATTGATTTGGTTTGAATCGTTTTTTAACTTTTTATCCGACTGGGTTTTATTCATTTCAACCCTTTTGTAATATAAATTATATTTTAGATATATTTAATACATGGAAGATTTCATTGAAGATAATAAAGTACTCTCGACATTTTTATGGTCGACTAAAAATAACAAATACTATATTTTTACACTAATTATTTGTTCTAACACGATTTCGCGCGTTGTTATGGCCTAGTTTTTCCTTGACGCAAAATTATGAACAGCTGCTTAAATTCACAATGGCTTTCAATTTTCTAAGAGTATTGTTTCATACACTTAGGAATTTGTATGGCTGGATATCAAGAAATGTATAAACAACTTGTGAAAGAAAAAAGCCCAACGGTCGATAGATTTCCCAATAATAAAAAAAATGAACACAGACAGTAATAAGAAACTAAAAACTATTTTATATTTGATGTTAATATTATTTATTTCTTAATTAATATATAATATATATATATGAATAATATTTTGTATAATTTATTTAATGTTTTTTACCACAATATTGTTATTATTCTTTTTAAATTTAGGGAAGCAATTTTTATTAACTAACGTTACATCTGAAAGAATAATTTAATTTTTTTTAGTCGTGCCGCCGATAGCGTGCGTGGCTAAAAGACAGCGTAACAGATCCACTCCGATTAGCAATGTCAGGGGTTAGACATTGAAAAAAAACGTTTAAACGTGGATTTAAATTAGTAATAAACAAATAAAAGTATGTATTTATTATTTTTAATAATACAAAATAACATAAAATATATTGTTTAATTTGTCAGACAAAATAAATAATGTAATTTTGAGAATATTTTATATAAATTATAACCTTTAACATTACATTATATTTTGTGGAAATTATGTAATATATGCAACTTAAGTAAATATGGCGGAGAAAATGAATTTAAATATTGGAAAATAACTGTTCTGATTAAACTTCAATTTATAATTTTTCATGGTATGATATCTTTTAAAACAATTTCCTGGATGAAGACTTGGCTTTCTAGTACACGTATCACAATAAAATCGCGTTTCGTGTCTTCCACCTTTCACATTTCTTTTTGAACAAATAGCAGTGCATGCTATGTTTACCCTTATTAAAAATGAGAGGCTGAGGTTTTATTTAGACGTTCTTCTGTGTCAAATGGTAGGGTCTTCCGCGAGTTGAAGAGCCTTCTCCTAAAATCTCCGATAGTATAACTAAGGTGAAATAAATTTTGAGTGCTTCATTGATTTTTTATTTGCTTTGCCTTATATAATATATAGGCGTTAATTAAACATATTTCCAAACCCTAAAAAACAGTTTTCTTCACCATTTTAAAGATTTTCGTAAAAAACCATAATAGGATGCGAGTTGATCTGCTCGATCGACTCCTCGCATGTGTTCTGTATATTTTAATATCATTTGGTTTCGAAATTTCCACTGTTGTTCCGTCATAAAATTTCGAGACACTACTCGACTTTCTGATGTAGAAAGTAGTAATAATTTTACAATTCTTTTTATCCTGCCAAAGGAATATCATTGGCTGGTTAGATCTACAAGCTATTACTCTATTTGCGTCGGTAAATTTAAGATATTTTAATGATACCGGTAAAAAAAATCTATTATTTTTTATTTGTGGCTGCCTGTGAAATAGCACTTCATTCCTAAAAGTTCTTTTTTGCCAGAGACAGAGCGAAATAGTAACTGTCACAGTATACATGGTATCCTTCAGAATTCGGCAAGTTATTAGTTGATCCATATAAATGTAGAACGATTCTAGCGGTCACAGGAAGATCAGGTCGTACAAGATGTTCGGTTGTAATGCTGTCATAGTACGGTAAAATGGAGTATATAAAACCATTGGTTGAATCAGCTAACACATAAACTCTGATACCCCATTTTGTAGGTTTGTTTTTATTAAATGTGATGAAGCTAATTTTCCCCTTAAACTTTACGACGGACTCGTCTATACTTATATCTCTTTCGGGCACATAATAATCTTTAAATTTGGAATCAATATAAGTTATGAAATTGTTGACTTTTTGAATTCTTGTTCTAGGAGTTTGATCGTGTATATTTTCATTTAGATGAAGCATCCAGAAAATTTAAAAAAATCTATCTCGTTTAAAAATACTTGAAAAAAATGGCATCTTTAGATTGAATTGTTGAGACCAATATATTTGTATATTTTCTACAGGAACCAACCCCATATTTAAAATGACACCAATAAATGCTGCCATTTCATCAAAATTGACAGATTTCCAAGTTCTCCAAATTGATCTTGGTGATAATCGTAAATTTGATAACTTATTGATAGTATTACCAGTTGAGTCTCGTCTACAATTTTGTTTATCTAAATATTGTAGATAATGACTCTAAAAACAATGTAAAAAAATATAATTTCGATTTTTTATTATATTTTTCAATATCTTCTGATTGTGATATCTGTACAAAATAAATGATATTTTTATCCTAGTACAATCAGCATTATTCAAATATTATATTTAAAAGTTTCATAATTTGTTAAAACAAATTGTACGCGAATCAGGGTGTTACATGTCCTTTAGATTTAGTAGTGTTCATATTGGTACGGCCCGCCACAAACCTGTGCTATCTCATCACATATTGACGAAATGCTTGCAGGCCAGCCCGCACGGAGATGTGGAAATGTACATATTTCAATGCAGACAGATAATATTATATTCAAAAATTGTTTGCGGTAATTCAATGTATTATATTGTATTTGTAAGCTTACCCACCTTATTAGTAGTGGTACTTCAGTCGATTGAGGATCTGCGGTTGTAGCGTTCAGTTTGAATCAACGCTTCAGTGAACAAAACCACGCAATACGGCCAGGTGGACAAAAATCAACCCAGATATTTAAATTGCATTTTACGATGTTAAATGCCCAAAAATAATGTTAAATTCGATCAGTGTATGAAGTTAGATATCAGGGGTGATAAATATCGTAAAAAAACATTTAAATCAATTTGTGGTCAGTAAACAAGGACATTAAATTAATAATGTTAACATTGTCGACGTTCGAGTCGAAGACGAAATCATGATGTCGATATATGTCGACACGAGGAGGTTTAGAGGTTAATACATGGAAGATTTCATTGAAGATAATAAAGTACTCTTGACATTTTTATGGTCGACTAAATATAACAAATACTATATTTTTACACTAATTGTTTGTTCTAACACGATTTCGCGCGTTGTTATGGCCTAGTTTTTCCTTGACGCAAAATTATGAACAGCTGCTTAAATTCACAATGGCTTTCAATTTTCTAAGAGTATTGTTTCATACACTTAGGAATTTGTATGGCTGGATATCAAGAAATGTATAAACAACTTGTGAAAGAAAAAAGCACAACGGTCAATAGATTTCCCAATAATAAAAAATAAACACACAGACAGTAATAAGAAACTAAAAACTATTTTATATTTGATGTTAATATTATTTATTTCTTAATTAATATATAATATATATATATGAATAATATTTTGTATAATTTATTTAATGTTTTTTACCACAATATTGTTATTATTCTTTTTAAATTTAGGGAAGCAATTTTTATTAACTAACGTTACATCTGAAAGAATAATTTAATTTTTTTTAGTCGACAATAACTTCAATGGAAAACTCTTGTATTACAGTCATTATTGTTCTTAAAATGTTGAGTTATATAAACCAGTCTTTAAAAATTAAAAAGTACTTATTATTCTAATTAGATATTAATTATACTAGTTTAAAATATTTATTAAAATAAATTCGTCATATTTTATTAACTAAAGCAACTGTTTAGTTTGGCGTAAAATTTTCAGAGTAAAAAGGGATGTCGTTTAGTATGCGGTCTACCCTTAATTATTTATTTGTGTCAGACGCATAGCAAGAAAATGTTCATTAGAATCAGTGTTATGGCTTTTAAATAATATGCATATATTTCGATAATGCAAGTTAACCGCGACTGAGCTAAGTTAGTAGTCGGATAGGTCTTCAACAAAATTATGAATTCAGGAATTCTTTATAACACTGGCTAGGAGGTATGTAAGAGGAAGACACCCATTACCTCCGCAAGTTTTATAAAAATATCTATGTTACCGCGTTGGAATTAATTAATTTAATGCCATCTATATATATTAAACAAATAATATACATTTCAATCCAACTGAAATAGTATTAAAAATTAACTAGTGTCGTGGTTTGACAATGGGGAGAATAATTAGTAAGAAACTCATTACCCTTGCATCTTTAGAGTCTTCAGAATCTTTATCAAATCTTTTCATGGATGGAAATAAATAATGTAAGTGTGAGAGGCATATTGCCCACGCAACTTTAGAATCTTTATATAGGTGAATGGAGCTTTGGATTTTTTTTACTTATCATCCATCATCAAATAAATCAATTAAAAATAACAAATTAACAATGTAACGAATTAAATTTTATTTAAAATCTAATTCTATGTTCTTTCTTAGCGCCTTCAAACAAATGTCATAGAGGTGACATTGAAACATCTCTAATTATCTTAAAAATAAGGGTTTTCTCATTTTTACGTAAATCACATGTACATGTTTGCGCTTACGGCCTATGGAAAGATCACTATGAAACAAATGAATTTTTAGCGCTATTTAAAGGTAGACCACAAACTAAAGTAGAGCCATTACGGTAGACCGCATACAAAAGCGGCACCAAAAATTGTTAAAAATATATTCATTTAAACAATAATTAATGACGTTTGCCAAAATCATGGTTTCGTCGATTCTACGGACCTATGAGGAGCCAGGCCGCTATCCAGGCCAATTCGGTGACGTATGTCCTACAGGAGATACGAATTGGCCATATCTGATGTGTGTTACAATCCGTGCGTTAACAGCTCGGCTCCCGGACTTATGGCTGGCGACCTGACCTGTATTTGAAGAGCCTAGATAACCTGGAAGACGACCGTTACAGTCCCGGCATCAGGGTTGAGACGAACGTGTCTCTGCTGGAAATCGCGTAGTGTCTTCCAGGTGGCAAAGACCCGCCTCGGGGTTAGAAGGCCACTTATTCGTTCCAAAGAGTATCGTACAAAAAACATAGTATATTTACTAAAACCGTGTTATTTCGAATCCGTGCAATTTTTGTCATCATTATCAATCATCATTTTGATGAAAAATATATCTTCTAAGATTCATAAATATGATCTAATTACTTTGTTAATTCTTTTAAAACATCAGTATTTTTTATATTATAGATTGTTCAATTTTGAAGTGTATTTACGTGTGGAATGGTCTCTTGTGTTTTGTGCATTTTTCAGCATAAGGGTTTTCGTCTCTAATCGTTTTTCAGATACAATTTTCAACGACTTCTGCATTTTATTTTTGGCTTATCTTTTTTTACCCTAATTGTCAAAACATGAGATAATTTTGAGTTATAAAAATTTATTGTCTGTATATTAAATAAATTTAAGTAAAAAAATAAATAAATTGACTCGTGTTTAACCTCTTCGCTAAATAATTTTCTTCTAAAAAAAATCCTTTATCAATTATTTAAAAAAATAAATATTTTCTGTATTATCGTTTTACCATTTATCTACCCAAATCAAAGATCAAAAGAAAATCTCCGCGGTAATGTCACACGAATGCTGGACTCCTTGACTTCTACATCCGGTACACGTGCACGAACCAATTAGGTCCCTACAAAAACACGATATAATCCAATAAAGTAGCCCCTTTGACTCAACCCAAAAAGGATTTGTACCGAAAATTGGACACAGGATATGCAATACTTTTCGGCACGTAAAAATAAATTCACAAATCGTAAGCATAGTATTTTTCGAAGCCATTTGCGGCAGTGACATATTCATTAGGACGTGCGTGATTGTTCGCGGACTTACCTGATGACAGGGTGGCCAAATTTTTTTTGTCAGAAATGATTGGGCGGTGGGAAATAGATTTTTTTGTTGTGGTCCAAAGGATCTGGTAATATAATTACATACGTGAATATGGATATTGAAAATAATTTGATATTTATTATTATGCCGAAAAAAAAGTATAAACGAATATAAACCGTTGCGTTCTAAAATAATATATTTTTGTACGATTCCCATAATTAAAAAAAAATCAAAATGATTATATTGTGCTTATATTACTGTAAAATACATAATGGCGTTATTAGATATGTAATATGAAAGATTTAGAAATCGTAATTAAAGTAAAAACTGTAATTTACGTATTGTTTAGTCAAGTATTGTGCTGGTACGTGACGTTCAAACCGTGGAATCGTATATTAAATTTTGAAAATAAATATTACCAAATCGTTTGCGGTATTGTTTTATGGCGATCATTAACATGGAAGTATGGTCTTTATCGATTCCATGTTGATTCTGTGAATATACTCGTCCATGTTCGATACGTGATCGACGTCTGCCGCATAAATATTTTACTGAAAAATTAGAAACACCGATTCGAATTTATGAATTGACAAAATCAATTACTCAAATTGGACATGGCGAAAAAAACTGATTTGCAATCTTGTTTACCGGACCGAGCGTAAAAACTAATATCATTATATAAACCGACAAAAAAAAACGGTTTTTGTTTGCTTAAGAAAATGTGGACGTGGATACATTAGCATTAATATATTTGAAGCAAAAAAAATAATCGGAAAATTTGTAAAATTTTCATCGTCAAAAATTCGTCGACAGGAAAAACGTCAATTATATTTTTATGCAACTTCTTTCAATATAATTATGGTCATTATCGTTGATCGTTGCTGAGTTAAAATAAAAAAAAAAAACGCATTTTCATAAATGATTCAAATTAAACCACAAGACTCAATCAATACCATTGAGCGTAATGAGAGACTCGGCAGGAGATAGAGCGTGAAGATTTGCCTAACTAGCGTTTAGAAAGTTTTTTTTTACTTAATCGAATAAAATATAATTTTATTCCATTATTACATATAAGAGAAATCATTCAACCGTTGATTGATTTAATCGAAAACTGCAACTGTATTTTTTTTTATTTATTATTTCAGGTAAAACAACGTCTCCGGATTTGAAATATTTTATTTTAAATAAAATCTATGGATTAAGCATCGATTGTTGCGACCGTCTTCGATTAGGTAAGCTAAATTACGGATATATGAATTAAAAAAAATCGTTATTGATCTCGGATCGCCATAGAAAGCCATCCAATCTGGACAATGTGAGCATTTCGACATGGTCGAAAGTCACGTACCCCGACTGTGGACATAGCTGTATAAATAAACGGAATACCACAAAATGTCAATAAACCCGCGGCATAAAATCATTACCCATTACATTAAATGAATTTCGTTCATGCAGCGGGCTCCGGCTATGCAGCTATGCGGTTTTCCAAAAACCAGACCCTCCACATCCGACGTCTAATTTGGATACGTAACAAGATTTATTGGCCGGTTTTTATATTGGTCAATCTGGTGATGTGATTTACAAGCGTTGCGACGACACTGAAAGATTTCATAATTTTCACGGTGTATTGGAGTTATTTGTGTGTTTCAGAATCGTAACGCGGATAATTTGATGAGCGATACCTTGGTACAATTCCAAACCATTCAATGCAGCTTGATTTTAAGTTAATAATATTTTTCATAACAAAAATGAACAACAGAATATAATCTATTACCATTTTCATTTAAATTATTAACAAAAAAAATATTTAAATCAATTTAAAAAGAGTATATTGGGTTGATGCAACAGTTTTGACGTTTTTTAAGACGAAATAAAATCTTTTTTATTAATTAAATAAACATTCCTCTTAACTTATGAATACTATTATATTCAAATTCATTTATCAGGCAACGTTTAAAAAAATATAGGGGCTCTCTACTCCACGCTGAATAGACTTAAACTGAAAAGAAAGCAGCGAGGAAGCATCCTTTATATAGAAAGGCAATTTTAATCTAGACGTTTTCGTTGTGGTCTATTGGGGACCTCAAGTTTTCTCGAATAACTCTTCTAATATAAATTCTACATGTCACAATCTTTTTGAGATCGTTGACGTTCCGACACCATATTTATTAGACAAAAATCTGGACTTGTTGAAACTTGAACAAATGCATAAAACGCATTTAAACACGTACGTAACAGCAGATGTGAAAACCTACACGCCCGTACACAAAAAACTAATTCGTATTTTTTTTTGTTTATTTTGACTTATCCGGATAATCGAGGTCCGGATAATCTAGGTTCTACTGTATATATAAATATTTTTTTTATTAATAAAATATTTTATTGATTTTGCTCTTTTAACCGATCCGTCAACTAATACTTTTATAGTTTTTTATAGTCCTTTCTACATTACTTTTTATTTTACTAATTGAGTATGGATGAACCGCCTTTCTCTTGTTACCTACAAGCCACTGTCATCTACAAGCCACTGTTACTTTACAAGCCACTGTTACCTACTAGCCATTATATTTATATATTATAACATTCTAAATATTGTCAGAAATTTACCGATGTCTATTTAATTTTTATGAGCCCTTTGCAAACGATCCAAATTAACGTATTTTCTTAAAATTAAATTAAATAAAAAAAACCGTGTAAATTGTAATGTAACCGTGCTGTAAAAATAATATATCTGTAACAATTTTTTTAAACATGTCTATAGAGACACCATATTTGACAAAGTGTTGTATAGAAACTATTCATTTAAATAAAAAAAAAATGTTGCAACCCTTCTCAATACTTAAAATCAATAATGCTACCTACCAAACTCTCTTGGGCCAACAGTTATAGCCTTCAGAGTGGAAAGGGCTAAGCATATGAATAAACGACAATGAAAAAATCTGAATTTATAATGGTATCATAGTCTAATTTAATCAGATAAAAAGCTAAATTTTATTAAAAAAAAATTTAAATATCAACAGGAAAATAAAATTGATTATTTATGAAATAAATACAGTTAAAATAATGACTCCTATTTCTTAGTACGAATAATATTTACCGGTATTTGCCTATTTTTTTATTTTTATTCGAGTACTACATATGTCCTAATTCTGATTTATAGAAAAAATATTAAAATACACATTATATACATGTCGTTTGTAAACAATGGGCGGCGGCTTTCATAATTACATGTCTGCAAGTCTGGGTCGACAGGAGACGGGCGGTCCTTTTTTTATCAAGTCCCTTTGACACCTAAATTTGAGGTCGAATTATGACCAATACCGACTGTTTTATTGCAGTCATTGACACGAGGCGGAAGTCCTTTTTTTAAGGCGAGATTGCGGTTTTCTGGACATAACCCGAATGTCGATCATAAAAAGGATATTGTAATTTATCCGTTTCCTCCTATTATGGCTATGGGAATACGGACCGTAATTTAAATAAAATCGTTGCCAAATTAAATATATATATATTTTATTTCGCTTCAATCAAATTGCCACAAAACAATGAGATTCGGTTATTTTCCGAAAATCCGCAATAATCGCACAATGCATATTTCATATAAATCACATGACAAAGATAAATGATCCTATAGAATTTCATATGTATTCCATAATTTTGCAATTGAATGGATCATTTATTAAACTGCATTATAAATCATTTTATTCAGTATTTTTCCATTATGTTATATTTTATTTCAGATTTGAATAATTAGATTAATAATGAAAACGTAATGATGTATGTGCAATTATCGTAATGATGCTTTAGAAAATGATCTGCCATATAAAACCACATGCGTACAAATGTCTTTAAATTTGAAACTTTATGGTTCGTGAAAATGTAAATAATGCATGAGCTATTTTTAAATCATAATGTGTTTATACAGCAGTATGTAAAATAATTATTTAAACGCTTAATAATAAACTAAGACGTATTTATATTTTTTATTATTGCAGTCGATAGATTAATTTAGTCGTAGGGGTTAAAATTGAATAAACTTATTTGATCCCCATCAAATTGACATATTCAAAAGTTTCATAAGATTTTTATTGTCGGACGCCGTTCATAATTGCACCTCGTACAATTAAACAGCGATTTTGTGATTCCCAAAATTGACATTGCCACAAACAATGGCAGGCAATCATCATCGCGCAACAATCACCCATCAAAGGTCGTCGGTTTCCTTCTCCCAAAAAATTACACGCTTAATTCTGTGAGTGACAACTTTAATAGTCGCCTAAGACTAATTTAATTCTAATTCCGGAGAGAGAATCGCTGGTTAAAAAAAATACAGTAGACAGACAAAAAACGACCAAACAACGCCAATTACATTAGGTACTCACGATGGGGTGATCGCTAAATCTAATTTTAATTACCGGCGGGGTATTAAACGTGTTCTGGCATGGCACACCGAAAAATGAATTTGAAGCAGAGCCGTGTGACATTAGATTTGAAGTGCCACGATTGAGCTTATCTCCGCCTGGCATCAATCTTCTAATTGCTCTGTTTGCCGTAAACGTATTAAGTGTGATTTTATGTGCACACATTAGAAACGTTGTGCAGATTTTGCTATTAGCACTTTGCTGGCAAACCAGGAGAAATTAAAATATATATGTAAATTAAATATGGATAAATCACATAAGAATGCAGTGAAATCCCGTTTTACGTTTTTAAAGGGACGGAACTGACGAAAAAATATTTTATACGAGAATAACGTAGATGAGGGATGGTAAATATTTTTTAAAAAAATAATGAAAAACATTTATTATTAAGAAAATCACTTTTGTATTTTTCACATAAAGCTCTTTCGATGCTATAAATTGATTGGAAGGTT
Source organism: Philopotamus ludificatus (assembly GCA_022495035.1). NCBI lineage: Eukaryota > Metazoa > Arthropoda > Insecta > Trichoptera > Philopotamidae > Philopotamus > Philopotamus ludificatus. The sequence goes on from JAGXCT010034450.1 coordinate 139,995, forward strand.
CTGGACTGTACGAATACAGGCGGACCTCGACTTTCGCACATGATTGATTCCTAAAAATGTGTGTGAAAGTTAAATGTTCGAAAGTAGAGGGATGTAAAAAAAAAACACCAAAAATTGTACTTAACTACGTACATATATACCAACTAAGTACATATTAAATAAAAATTATATTCTCTTAATAAACTTGTCAATGGTTAGTTGTATTTTACTACTTTTTCTTTTCTTCATGGAGAGTTCTGTAATATGCAGTTCTGTTATAGATCACCCTACGCACTTGCGATATGCGTTCTTCATTGGGATCACATTCTTCCATAATATTCAAAAATGTCTCGAGATGCGTAAAAGCTTCGTTCGTGTTTTTTATTGTTAAGGTCTTGATGATTTCTTCTGGTTCTTCTTCCTCACTTTCAATTTGTAGCTATACTATTTTTCGTTCTGTCAGTCCATTAGAAATTCATTAGTCAAAGGAGTTCAAATTAGATTCAATCATCTCATTAACATCTTCATATTAAGCTTAGAAGGTTTATGACCAGGGGCAATTGCGTTACGTCAACTGAAAAGATTGGCACGGTTAGGCATCTTCTTCCAAATAAAACCAAACTCATCTACATTGAATATTTGACTAGAGGTATATTTTCCATCTTCAATAATTTTGGACAATGACGAAATAAAGTCTTTTGCAGTATCTTTATCCGCATCAGTGGATTCTCCAGTGAATTTAATATTGTGTAAAGAACACCTTGTTTTAAAATTTGAAAACCAACCGTTACTTGCATGAAGAATGTGTTAGAATCTTCGTTTAGTTAAGCCTTCCAATCTTTATGCAAACTAAGAGCCTTAGCTTGAATCATTGAAGTACTCAGAGCAATGTTTTCTTGATTTTGATTACTTATCCAATAACACAAAGATTTCTCCATTTCATCCATCACTGCCTTTTGCAAATAATTTTTGAAAAAAAAGATTTTTCAAATATGTGCAAAATAGCGAATTGTGCGAAAGCTGAGGTCCGCCTGTAAAATGTAAAATAGCCCTCAATATATCTTATCCCATCTTATTTTGTTGGAACTAAATGGATCGATTCTACCTATTCTTCATCGGAGAGTTTTCCGTCGGACAAGTTTCCGTGAATTTTTCTGTCCACTATGTCGTTGATTCCCATAATTTCAGTCATCACATTAAAGTCAAAGTCCAAATAATTTTGCAAAACTTAGTCAGAAATTTAAACCATGTCCATGGTCCTCCATAAGGGGAAATCATGCACATGGTCACGATCCTCAGAAATGAGGGAAAGTGGATTAATATCTAATATAAAAATATAATAATATGTAATCGCTTCACGACTCAAAAAAAAAACTCAGAAATTAATTCCTAGCCATTGATGACATTCTTCTTCGTGATTCGGGTTTTCACTTCCATTTAAACCTTTTGCATTTCAAATTAAACTTTTAAAATAATCAGTATCTCTGTTCATGAATTAATAGAGGCTAAGATTCATCTCGTAGAACGTCGTTATTTAGTGTTTCAAGTTAAAAAAAATGGGGGAAAAGCTTCTAAAATGGGAACAGCATAATATATTAAAGCTTTTCAGCAATATATATTATAGCAATATTTAGCATTTTTTAAGGTAGCGAATCTGCCGCTAGTGTGCGTAAAATCATACGTCTTTTTGCCTATTTTGTTTTTCTATTTCTTGTCAATTCCAGCTTTTCAAAAACAACTTGCAAAATGCAATGCATCTAAGACCTGTATCAGGTTTTGGCAGTAATAACGCTCGAAATCACGGATTATTCTCAATTCCAACGGTAGTTCACTATTACAGTTTGTAGGGAAAAAAGCTGTATTAAATTTTAAATTTTTCAGACGTAAATTGCAAGAAATAAAAACGTAAAATCAGGTGTCAGATATTGTAAAATAAAACGTGATTGTAAAAATTGTACGTAAATAGCAGGCGAACGTAATAAATGGGGCTCCACAGTATGAGAAGGATGAAAAATTATTTAACATATTTGGGAGTTTTCCGACATTAACAATAATATTTTACCTTCCCTTATTATATAAAACATTTTTTATACTAAGCAATTATCTTCATCTTATCGACCTAATACACTCAAATTTCAAAAAATCATTATCCGAGTATTGAAATAATCATATGACGTAGCTTTCAACACATTGACATTATGAAATCTTGTTGACACATTGACAACATGCCGGTAATAAATTCCAATATATATGATGTATTTATCTTTCGTAGAAATTGATTCAAATAAATCATACAAGCAGAGAGCGGAAAACTGTTGACTTGCCCCCGCGCTGGACCTCACAATAAATCACAGAATACGCTTTTACATAAAAATCGCATAAATCGATCGAATTTAAATAAATTTATTTATATTTAAATACAAAAATTAGTAGAATCTTAATTTTACATAATAATAAGAAAACAAGTTGAATGAAATATTAAATTAAATATCAATTTACGGCTGTGTTATTTGCTTTTTATTTATTTTAGATAGGATCATTTTTTATTGTACAATAAAAATATTTAGAATATTTGTGAGTAATATATTTAGACACAGATAGAATTTCCTAGAAGGTTGCTTATCCAAGTATTATCTGAAATTCATAGAAAATATCCAAATATACAGCCAGCTTTATTAAATTTCGTGAGTTACTCTACAACACAATACAATAATAAAAAAATATTGATCTATACAAGGGTTAAGTATAAAATTATCCTATCAAGTTTAATTTTGTAGAAAAATTTGTAGAAAACTCGCGAAATGAAATGTCTCTTATTGTATATCTAGTTAAATACTTCGAAATTTTCATGTGCTTATTTTTTTTATCGTGGTTGTATTTTCACACCTCACAAAAGTACAGAACCTGTATTGATTACAAAATACAAATACTTCGGATATTTTTTCATAAAAAAATCAACCAGTAAAGAATCTCAAACATATGTTTGCAAAAGTTTGAATCTTGAAAAAATTAAAATACCGAGGAAAGTGCAAAATTTAGTCAAGAACATGTGAAAGTAAAATATATCTATCTGATCTCTTCTTCTTCTGAAAAAAATATTCTTTTCGCCCGTTCTTAAATTTCATCAATATATCGTTGCTCATTTCCGCTGAATGAGTATTAATCAAACTAACGAAATCCTACTTGAATAACTACGTCAACTACTTCACTCCAGGTATCATCAATATTTTAAACAGCTTTATAAATGTTGTACTCTTTCCAAAATTGGGTTAACGATTTTCTGTTCTGTCCATCAACAGCTCTAACTGCTTGCCTAGATGTATTTCGTAGGTAATACTTTTTAAATGTATGTATTACGACTTGATCCATTGTTTGAATAATAGAGGTTGTTATTTTTATATTTATATCTTATATTTAAATGGTAGATTATTTTTAAAGACATATATTTTTACACCTTGAAAAATCCGTAAGACTGTGTACTAGATACACCACTGCATTTATTAAACCATAATTAATCTGGATTTTGAAGTAAAAAATATTATCAGCACACACGTGCAAGACGAAAAAATATTAATTGGTTTAATACTTTTTTATTGTATGAAAAATTTATATTAATTTTTTAACCACCACATTAATTTATAATTGCAAATTTCTCTTATAATTTCGCATGAAAAAATTGTTTCAACGAGTTCATGATTTTTGTATCGTGTTCCGATTTAACGTCATGTTTATTTTCCGTAATTTGGCCACATTGTTGTATCTAATATAATTAGTCGAACGACGCTTTCAAATGTTCGCCAGGGCGGAAAGCTCCCAACAATGACAATTGTGAAAGTAAACAGTAAAAAAGCCGACTAAACGACATGATCGCTAATAGAGATCCCGGCCTCCGTATCTCGACCACTGATCTCCATATTTATATCATTAAAACCTAAGGAGACAATAGGAGTCGTTCTGAGAAATTTATTCTATGAAAATTTAATACGTTTTTAATTATTGCTACCTAATTACACTTTTTGTGGGACACCGGCAGTGTCACTTGACGAGCGACAACACAAAAAAACGCACCGGGGCAATTACGACCAATGATCGGTAAGTGTTCAGCGGCGAGGATCTTCCTAATTGTCACGATAAATGATAGAAAAAATAATACAATTAAATAATAAATATTGAACCGATCAAATTCGCAATATGACATCGATTATCGTATGATATTTATAGTATTTATAATTATTTGAACGACCCTCGTCTGCTGATACGCGGATACGCTGTCGAATTAAATTTCAATCCGAGCAGTAATTAGTTTTTATGACATGTGGAACAGAAAATTAGTATGTGTAATCATATAGCCGCGTATCAAACACCAAGGCTTTTTCACTATATCTAAATTCCCTTCACTCGACCGTTACACGTATGTACCCGGGGTAACTTTGCGATTAATTAAATTGATTAATTAATTTTTGGTCTCATTAATTACCACGCGACAGAGGTCATTATTCATTCTCGTGATTGCAAAATATACTTCCGCAATAAGTAAACGAACTAAAAAAAAAAATAGTCTCCGATCGATGCCCGGCCAATTTTAATTGTATTCATCATAGTATGTGGAATTACTGTGTATTCAGTGATTACTTTGCTACTTTATTAACGGAGCCCCGTCGAGCAGATTGGATAACATTTTTGAATTGCAGCACAAAAGCAAAATGAGCCGATCAGTCAGAGCGAATATCTTGATTCGATCACAAGGATATCTACCGGCTCCGTGGCCAATAAACGAGATCAACGTTAATTAGTTTTGTAGCAGTGATGATAACAAAAAAAGGTAGTTCCATTATTGTTGACCGCAGTAATTAACTTCTGTTATTGATAAATAGATAGGTGGAAGCAGAGTCGGCCTACCGACTGTCGATGTGCAGCGTCATCCCGATCATTCGCCGGACCGTTGCTCCGATGGTCCATGCCCAACTCATCAGAATACAAATTTAAATTAAAGTAAACTTCATATTTGAATGGATATTCGAGTCATTAAACAAAAAAATAATAATTTAATATTTATTCCGTATCGATTTTCTAAAAATTTTGAGGGATATGGAAAAATTTCCTTTAATTTGCCGTTTGGAAATATTTTTTTTTTTTACTTTTTGCCCCTGACCGCGTACTGCTTGGCTGCAAACTCATTTGGCCCAGCTAAATGTCGGAATGATGATTGTGCAGGTTCCTTTGTTTCGTACCACCCGCCCCCGTGTCGCCGGACAAATTTAATTAACATACCTAAAGAAAATTGCTGACCAGTTACCGCACAGATGCTGTAGAGACAAACAACAAACTTTTAAATACGGTAGAAACTATATTTTCGATAGATTCGATACTCAAAACTTTTAGATAATTTTTATTGTAAATTTTCTCTTAGTTATGGACAACACTTTGTTTTTATTTATTATCTAATTATGGAATAAACTTTCTATATGCTCCACTGTTTCAGGCTAACTAATGAATCATGGCGAAAATTCAAGTCCATGGGTTGCAGAAATTGATGTAATACAGTTACATGTTTTTTACTGGAAACAATTGTCATAAAATTTGACATATAACAATAAAATCCGATTTTATTATCAATAAAAATTGCAGTTAACTTATATGGGGTGATCACTGAAAGACCTCGTTCACCAAAAACTACTCGCAGGAGGTCTGTCGTCGCCCTGGCAGGAACTAAACCTCATTATCTTCAATCGCTGGCTGTAAAAAAATTCTAGCATTGTCCTGTACCCTTTCCACTTTTAATCGAATCTATAAGTTAAATTATTAAAACAGATTCTTTGGACAAATAAATAAGAAGCATCTATCGGAATTGATCTAATATCTTATTAAAAAAATACATTTTTTTTATAAATTCAATAAAAAATGCTTAGTTCAAGTTGTTTACAAAAAAAAAATTTGGGCCAATACGTCTGGCCGAAACGAAACGAAAAGGTTAAAGAAATAGAGGATTCTTTGGGATACTCTGTATATGATTCTGTATCCCAAAATCTGCAGTTTTGTTTATTGATGTACTCGTTTAAATAAATAAAGCCTTATCTCTTATTTTCAAGTTGTAGAGAAGTTTTTGTTATCCCTAGCTAGATGTTGAAATATAATTGCATAACTGCTGAGTTTGGACCATTGGATCTTACGTGGAAAATATTTTAAATCCAGTTTCAGAATCTTCTAAAGTGAAGTAATGACGATGTCCAGTTAACCAGAGTGACAATGAGTAGAGGCAGATGAATCCTCAGGGAGACTCTGGGCTTAGGACCTCTTCACAGAAGATCGCTGACAGATCCGATCCTTTCAAACACGGCGATTAGGTTCTGAATCATGTTATCGCTAGGAGATACTCCAATATTAAAATATTGCCTATGTTTTCAATAATTGATTTTTCACAAGAATAGAAAATCCCAATTAGTTTTACTACAATAGTTGCTGAATACAAATCATAGTCATTTTAATATACAAGGGATGCCCTATAACAGATCTGGGCAAACTATGGCATTACATTTTTCTACCTTTTGGCAGTGACGGGTTAAGCGATTAGCACCGATATGTGAAGGGGTTAATATACGAAGGTTTAAAAATGTCTTTACATAAATTTTCTTTTTTTAATATAATTTAAGAGTTTTCTTAAAATTTGAGGCCCCCGAGCCCGAGATTTTTTTATTGCTTGGCTTGATCGAGCCCCTCTTGACTTAATCCGTCTCTGTCTTTTAACTACTCTTTAATATGGCAAAATAGAACAGATTCCAAAGCACCATTCGCCTGTATAAAGAATCAATAAAGATTCTAAAGATACAACAGGAATGAGTCTCTCAAACTAATATTCCCTCCAGTATCAAACCACGACACTGGTTAATTTTAATATTATTTCAGTTGGATTGAAAATTTATATTATTTGTTTTATAATTATTTATTCAACGGGTCAAATTTAATGGGTCTCTTCCTCTTACGTACCCCCTGGCCCAGGATTATATAGAATTTTCTGAATTCATAGTTTTCGTCAAACACCTATACGACCGCTAACTTACCTCAGTCGCGGTTAACTTACATTATCGAAATAATATGATTGTTACCTACAATCCATAACACTGGTTATTTAAATACTTGAACAGTTTTATTCGTCAGATTCAATTATTACAAGTTAGAAAATATGTCTATTTATATGTTATAGTTTATTTGTCAATCTTTATTTGCGCCCAGTAGTTTTAAATTATAGTGCAGACTTTTAGTGAAAAAGTTTGCCCTATTACATATAAATAATATAAATAAATATTGAAAATGAACAAAACTATAACTGTTTTAGAGTGGCTGTAGAAACCACGACATTATAAAATATCGATTATCTCTTAATTTTTGTAAATGCATTAAATAAAATAGTAGTGATTATTTAGGAATATTTAAAAAAAGAAAAATAATAAAATAACACATTGTATAATATATTGTTGTTAAATGCTACGGGCAAATTAATCGCATCCCAAGGATTAGGTTTTTCAAATATTAATTTCCTCCATTCATCTTAAACCATAATATTAAACCTTAGGAATGAATTAATGACAAATGTGGACGTCATTTTTAAATAATTTCATGAAAACATTCCCTTAAAAAAATCTGATTAGCTTGAATTTAAAATATATTAATAACGGCCGCTGAATGATGTTTGTCGGAAGCTATTACAACCAAAAATGGTTGGTGTTGTTTGTTATTGAGGAGGATGAAAGAGCATAATGAGGTACAGTGGCGCTCGGGTGCTATGGGTCGGACGTTTATTTATTGGTTTACGATACGGGCAAGCCAATCTACTGCACAATGGAGCCTGTCGTAGGCTCGTGTGCCTCCTCCACATGATTAACAATACCAAAGGGCCAACAAAAGGCGCGCCGTCCGCACCATTAGAGTCGGCATTTGCAAAAAAAGAGCCGAAAACCCTTTGCCAAAATGACAAATTACACACCCAAAAATACGATTCGTTTCGCGGTGCGATTGTTATCGAAATAATCGATCAATCATATTTTTGATAATTTCCTGAATTATTGACACAGTTTTAAATATATTTTTGAGGCAGCATGTTTGCACATGCTATCAACAAAAAATAATAAACAGGGGTGAAAAAATAATTCATCAACGTTCAAAACAAAGGAAATATTTATCAAGATTTTGACAAACGAGGGGGTAACAAATGTGAAATATTTTAATTAATCACGATTATTAATTGATGTTTTAAAAATGTATATATAAATTGAGTTATATGTGAGCCAGATTGTTGAAACAATTTAATTTGCTTTACATTCTAGTCGAATCGTTGATCAAATTGGTTTTCCACGTGTATCCCCCTGCGATATCGTGCCATTCGCCTCTAGTTATTAATACCAATAAAGCTTTTCCGGTGCAATAATTTCTACCTTTTACACGGGGGTCTCGGCAAGTCGTTAGGTCAGAGCTGTTGAAGTCGAATTTAAAGAGAAAAAAAATGTTTTTATGTCTCAATCGCTAGAAAGCCGTTTTTTGACGCAAGATTGACGAGAACAGGATGTACGACGGAAAGAAAATTATCATTTAATGAGCGCTCTTATGTGAAAAACGTCAGTTATGGGTGCCATTTGTACTTCTGGGAATGACGTCGCTAACGCCGCCAACACGCTAAATGGATCGTTTATTTACGATCAAATAAATTCAAGTTCGATAACCTTTTATGCAGAAAATCTTTAAAAAAATCCTTGATATTTTATATTTGTAAATTTCTGTATAATGATTTTTGCTCATGAAAATTTTATGATCGTAATTATTCATGATAATAAATTATATTGATTAATGTTTAAATTGCATCTGTGATTAAAATTGAATAGGTGATTTATTTATTAATGCGAAATGTGTGAGGCGGTCGTATCGTAACTCCGCCCTCAATGTAGGCGGAACGAATGGCGCGCCTGTGGTTGGCCGAAGGTAGTTCCCCCCTCCAGTCGAACCTCTCCGTTTGTCTGCGGAGGGACTTCAGAACAAGTTGTGCCTCGAAGTCGCGTGCCGCGTCGCGTCATATCCTCTCTCGCTCATTCACTGGGCGACTGTACTTGTGCACATGTACGCAACTTCAAAAATTAAAATAAAACTTAAAAAACTACAATAAAAATAAACAAAAAATATACAATCAAGAAACTGCTAAACGACAATAATACATAGTGCTTAAATTTAATTTTAATTAATTCAAATTATTTTATTTTTAATGTGACAATTAGTGCCTTGGAAAATCGTTGAATAAGGTAAGATTTTTTTAATATTGACAATATAATATCAATCACAATAATATTTAAAGAAAAAATAATAATATTATTAGAATGCTGTATATGAGCTACCGTCGGTAACTTTACATATCTGCATACGTTGTAATTATTAAAAAATCATTCATTTCCATGCCATGTTTTATTATTATTATATTATTATTGTGATCGACATATTTATCATCATTTATATATTTTTTTGTGAAACTCCCATCAGTTTCTTATTATCATTAAACGGCCATAGAGACCCACATAAATCAACAGCCGTGAATACTAAGCGTGCCCGAAACCGATCCCTGTGGAATGTAATACCGATCTTTTAATTAACATCACAGCTATTTATTTATCTTAGTAATAAAAAAATGCCATTCATCATATGGCGTCAGGTTAATTAAAACAATGAAGTGTCAGATGAGGGCCAACAAGAAATCATCCGTAGAATGTGCCCTCGGGCCGCACCAGACTCCGGTAAGAAAAAGCGTTTAGTTGAGCAAATATTAATGAGGGGGCGTTTCCAGACCCCGAGAAGTGATCCCGATCCCATTTATATTACGGACATACCAGACCGAATGGCATTTCGGTGTTTTTTTCATAAAAATATTTCCGACCTTTTTGTGAACGCATAGTTTCAAATTGTTATGTAAATTTAAATGTCCGAAATGATTAACTCGTTTTAATTTCCAAATTTTAACTTAACTACCGTTTAAGAACGCAATAAAAATAGGTTTTTTTCGGGTTTTGGAATTTTCACCGTATATCATCGTTGGCATTATCGGAATGTTGTAACAAAAAGGTTTTACAGATTTTTTAATTACTCCTTCCACCTCTCTGTTTATATTGAACTTAAAAGGTTCGTCAGTATGTTAAATTTATGTTTCGTTATCTGTACCATTAACTCAGGTAACCCTGTCCTAAAACTGTTTATTGACAAGAAATTTACTACATTTTTATAAATACAGTCTGATGATTATTTAATATATTTTTTATTTAGAGCAGTGATTCCCAATGGGGTCCAGTTGGACCCTTTGGGGGTCCATGATATAGTTTTAATATTTTATTATTGAATAAAAAATGCATTTATTTTATTTAGCAGACAAATTTTCTTTATTTAATAAATTACAAGGAAAAAAATATATTAAGTTTCGTTCTAAAATTGATTTGTTTTTTTCACTTTAAATCGAAATGATTTCCGATCTTTTGAATATTTAATGCACCAGAGAATTGTGAGATCAATGTTGATGACATTCAAATCTACAGTGACCGCTACAACAATTAAACGAAATTATCAATACTCGTTATATAAATTTGGAAAGTTTAGATATCCCTTTATTAATATTGATTTTTCGCTACAAGAAGAATTGAGAATTTGATAAATAAAATCAATTTTTAATGCATACAATAAATCAAGCATATTAATTGTAAAACAGTACAAAAATAATAAAACATTAAACCAATGTTTTGTTCATAATCTTAGTCAAATTGTTATCTTAATGTTTTTATGTACAAATTTTAGAATTACAATTATGTTATGTGCTCTATATTACAGTGGCTTTACTTTTTATTCCATCGCGCAATTAATTAAATACTAGTTTGGGGGCCCCAAGAGGTAAAAACTTCAGGCCCCAAACTAGAAAAAAAATTCGTACCAAAAAAGAGAATAATGAAAAATGTAACACCATTTTACATGAAATAAATTTTATTATGAACGCTTACTTTATTTCTTAAAAACTCATTAATTATTTTGGCAGTGTCAATTCGGAATAAAATTTCTATATACAGAATGTGTATATCATTTAATCTTTCTTCTCTTATAGTTATTCTAAATAAATATTTTTTTAAACGCTTTAAAACAAAAAAAGGTTCCTTCTCCTGACGTTTCAGATAAGGAAATTGTTAAAAAAATTAATTCACGAATGTGTAGGACATTTTTGTTGGGAATATTGGGCATTTCTTTTAGAAATATTTAAAAAATGATCAAATTCATCTACAATACTAACGCCAATTTTGTAAACATCGAATTCTACAACAACTTAGTGCAACAACTGAGTTCTTTAGGATAATTCTCCTTTGGTAATCTTCTTCTCTTATTGTTAATTCACGTCCGACTTCTTTGTTTTCGTTGAAACACATTTTTTTTATTTTGTTGTTTGGGTAGTCAGTTGGTTTATTTAACTTTTTCATATCTTTCTCTGAAATTATTGATAAAATTTTCTAATGGCTTCAGTAGAATAGATCCTTTCAATAGTTTGCGCTTCACTGCTTGTATTGATTTACTTGTAGCATTTATTCTTTGTAAAATAGTATTCAAAAATTTATAATTTTAAAAATAGTATTACGAATTTCAGTTAAAGTTTTTTTTACGACGAAACTAAGTATAATATAGCTAACACAACACCTGCTTATGCATTTCTAGATTTTATTCATATTAATTCTAAAAATGGAATTAAAGCGATACTTGTTCTTCATTCCGTACTTGCTAACCCAAGTACTTCCACGACATGTTATCTAAAATATTCAATATCAAACCAGTGTTATGGCGATATAGATATAGGGATTGTAGGTAACATGCATATTATTTTGATAATGTAAGTTAACCGCGACTGAGCTAAGTTAGTATTCGAAGGTGTCCGACGAAAACTATGAATTCAGGGAATTCTTTATAACACTGGCCAGGGGGTAAGTAACTGGAAGAGGCCTGGATTAACTGGATTATTACCTCCGCATATTTTATAAAAAAAATATGTATGTAGGTAGTTTAGTGCGTTGGAATTAATTAGTTTAATGCCATATATCCTACTTTGAATAAATACTTATGAAACAAATAATATAAGCTTGAATCCAACTTAAATAATATTAAAATTAACCAGTGTCGTGGTTTGACACTGACGTAAATATTAGTGTGAGAGACTCATTCCCCTTGCATCTTTAAAATCTTTATCGAATATTGCTATGCGTGAATGGCACTTTTCAATATTTCTTTTGCATCTTATCCACGTAGTCAAATAATAAATACATATTTTATTTATTTTTTTCAAAAATTTACAAAATATTTTACATACACAAAAAACGTAACGCTTGCCGCTTAACCCATTACGGGTGTATTGAAGAACATCGTTATTTTAAAAGGGCGTAGGAAAAAGGTTGGAAACCTCCGATTTAGAGCATCCATTTAAAGGCGATAATAATATTTTTGAAATCTGTGCTAATTTAACTTTATGCTTTAATTTAATCAATTCGCAAAACTGAGCGGATAGCCCTAATTTGTTAGCCGCTTATCATCGACCGGCCGAAGACATGCATATAAAATAATAAAATGTTATATGTGTGAGTATAAAAAGTGGTATGTTTTAATTTAAATCTTTGTTTACAAGGTTCACGAGCGAAGGTCACAATATACGACTGGCTGGACCTTTGAGAGATGAGTCACGTTTTTATCTATTAGGTCCAACGTTCGGGTCGAAATCTCGGAATGCCGAGAAACTGACATTTTACATTTGGGCGCTTAATTGACTGGCTCCTATTAAATTAATCCACATCAAATAAACAAATAATAAAATAATTTTTAATTAAAAATATACATATTAATGCTGAAGAATTTCGTATTTTTTTTTGCCGTAAAATTTGTGATAGTGTGCCATTGTGTCACGTTATATCGTCATTTCGAGATAAAATCGCGTGTCCAAAATTAGTGCAACAATCCCAGGAATGCGTCCAAATATTTATGTCCAATCGACGATCGATCCAACGCGCGGGGGTTCAAAAGGAACCGTTGTCACCGCTGCTTCCTTCTCTCAATTTCGGCCTCCTTTCTGACCGTTTTTTGTTAATTTTTTTTATGGTGCTCCCCGACCGACTAATGCTGGTCGTCCTGTCGTCGTCTTTTTTCGTGTTTCTGTAATCGGTTCTCCTAAAAGCGGAATTGCCCAAAAAGCGACATGCGATAAAACAATTCCATTTAATTCCTCGGGTTGTCTTCGGCGGATAAAGGGGGCGCCTCATAAAAAATGTCAGATTGATAAATTATGTTCCATATAAATTTTCTGTCATTTCAAATGAATCCCAACTGCATTCCTCGGGGACGTGTCGTAACGATTAATTCCCGATCTGTAAATAATTTGCATAAAAAATTAATACATAAATTTGGATTAAAAAATAAATCCAAAATTAAATAACGTAAAATTTAAGAGAGATGCTTGGCGACATGGGGGTTTATAATTAACCCGTAATTGATGACACTAACCCCGACATACCATAAAACGACGTTAAATTTTAATATGCATATAAAACGTGTCCGATTTCAAATATTGATATGGAAATCAAAGATTACGACGTCTCCCACCGGCACAGATAATGATCTCACAAAATTAGAACGAGAAATACGAGGGTCCCAAAGCGCGCTCCTTTTATTTATTTATATTTTTTTAAAGCAAGTGCACGCTGCGATACTTTTTTTTAATTGCCGAACGAAATTGTATCATTGTTTGTGGTAATTGAAAAGTATAAATTTTGGAAGTCGAGCAGCAGGAGACTGGCACTGTATGAAGCTGTCAAGCAGTGTCGAGGTCCGGGGGCATTAGCGCTACGGGGCCCAGGTCCGGGTCTGGTTATCAGCTCTCTCCATTAGCAGCAGACGGGCTTTAATGGAACCTTATCGTCGAGAGACGCCATTGTCTAACTGCGGCTCTTCAATTCACACTTTGCGGACCGAAATGCGTTCAACGCCACTATAAAAAGTGTCGTCGGTCTTACGCAATACCAAATTATTCATTTATTTGCAAAATGTGGTTGTGTGTTCAATTATAAACTCGTTTCCACGTTGTCGAACGTTATTTATGCATATGTTTATTATTCTGTCGTATTGTTTGAGGTATTAAATTTAAAAAATGCATCGTCCCGAGCGAAAATCGCAAAAACGGCCCTGCACCGATTGTGATGAATGACGACTGGATATTTAAAACAAATAGAGTAGGCGTACGGTAGTTTAGCGATCGTCAATCCAAGGAATTGCATGACGTCGTTTGAGATGCAGATGCATTAATAATTTTACACGGAACCTGGGTCGACAACCAGTTCTGTGATCGATTATACTTAATTAAAAATGTATTTTATAATAAAATCTTATTTATTGCGCCGTTGTTAAATTATAAACAAATAATTATCATAAAACTATTTTTCTAAGGTGATTTATCTAAATCTACCTGTGAAAATATTTTATACATAAAAAAATCTTTATCACACCTTTATGTGGGTGAATTTTTTCTAATTTTTTGCTTTGGATTTTTTCTACCATCATCAAAATAGTGAAAATAAAAATCAAAATTAAATTTTGATATTTTTGTAAAATTCGCATATAAATTTAATTACCCAGACCTTCAAATCCACTATGTTCTACATTTTTTTTTATATTTGCTCAGTTATTATATGTACGCAACATACCGTTGTAGCAAATTTGTTTCACGCATCTAGTAAAAATCCCGCATTTTTCAAGTTTACGGTTCAGCTCCGAGTAATTATTTATGAAATTTTACTCATCCTTTTATAATAATCATACTAAATTAATTGATGTAATAATTTAAATAATAACAATATTTAATTAAAGGTAAATATATTAATTAAGGAAGCACAAATGAAACTTCTAAGGCAGTATTAGACAAAAAACCAATTAAATTCTTAATAATCTAAGAAAATTAAGTAGAACCGCATTTTCATTTTTTTACTATATTTATCGTACATTTAGTTAAAAATATCTTCAAAATTTAAATGTACTAACCCATTTCGTATATTTTCGAGATACAGCAAAATTGCTTTCCATAATCTATAAATAAACAAAATAAATTCGTATATTCAGACGGAATAACGAGCCTGACTCGTGGTGTGTAACCAGGTCCAAAAGTAAAAACGACGAGTCTGACTAGTGGTATTTTTATTCGTTCCCTAATAAAAAAATAAAATATATTTATTAGTTTGGTATTTCCTTTAACATGTTTTCTATATAAAAAAAAATACTTAAACTAAATAAACGCTGCTTCAAAATCAAAATTTTCGAAAAAAAATAATCTCTGAATGGGTTAAAGCAGGGTTTCCCAAAGTGTGAGCCGCGGCTCCCTGGGGAGCCGCGGTGTCGACATAATGGCGCCGCGAAATATTCAATTAAACAATTTGGCAAATTTGTTGGAATTCCCAATTCTCAAAATTTTTGCGCTCGCTTTTCTCAAGAAGGTGAACAATTTTGAAAAAAACTGATGTATTAAGGGAGCCGCGGAAAAATCTGATGTTTTAAGGGAGCCGTAAACCGAAAAAGATTGGGAGCCCCTGGGTTAAAGTATACAAGATTATTGGTTATATTAATTTATAATTGAACAAGAAAGTTAAATGTTACCTTTAATTAATTAACTATATCCAATTTATTTATATTTCTATTGTCCCGAGGAATAAACTTTAGACCTAATAAGGCCCTTTCAACATGAACTTGTGTTGCTAAAGCTGTGAACGCGTAACGTAAAGAAATAGTCCACAATCAATGTGTAATTCCCTTGTAACCCGTTTTATAGCTAAAAATATGATAATTTGGAAGAATAGATATTTTACATATACACCAATCCCTCGATTTACGCGGTAGATACGTTCCACGAAACAAACGCGTAAATCGAGACTTCAAGTTCATACAAAAATGATAGATAGGTTCCAGAAAATAAAAATCTGCGTAAATCGAGACTTCCGAGTTCATGTAAGAGTAGGGATGGGTTCAGAAAACCATGAAACGAGGCATAAAAAAAATACAATTTTATTAAGAAATAGATTTAATAAATCGACATTAAAAATTTTATAACATCTCTAACGTATGAGGTATATTTAGAACTGATCAGGGATCCGGAGGTGACACTCACGCCGGCATCATTCGCCGATGACTGACGCCCTAACGAAGGTTATATTCAAGTTTTTAATTTAACATCATATTTTATAAATACGAATAATAAATTTAAATTTATATAATGGCTCACTTTTAAAAATAAACAATACGCATTTATTTACCTTCCAAAAATTCTAATGTTTTTTTCTGTCTAATTTTTGTACATTTAGGATTGTATTGACGCGCGTGTTTGAATATTCATCGAACCGAAATAAACCGATATTTTTTTCGGTTCAGCTCCAGGCTTTTGCCGATTTGAAGCCTTGCTAATACAGTCAGCCCTCCTATAACGCTCTCTCTTAATCACTATTTTCTATAAAATCTCTTGTCAACTAAAGAGATTGAGCTTTTTTTCACTCGGCAATAATAATAATAATAATCGGTTTAAAGGAGGCGTTATAAGAGGATTAAGTATAATTAACAAATTCGGCCATTAAATCAGGTATAATTTCGTTGTACAAATTATTTTTCAATAGTCCGAGACACCAGAAGCTGTTTTTTGATTGCCTGAATACATGGCTCGTCCGTCGCCAGTTTGGTACGCCATCACGTCGAGTGCGCATTATTAAAAAAAAGCAATGACACAACATCCCACTCGTCCCCCGTCCCAATCTGAGCCAATATTTTAGCGGGACATGTATTGTATATGCTATATGGCTCTCGAGCCAATTTAACGGCTCGTGCCGCTAAGTGGTATTTATCTGAGTCGTACGAAGCCCGTAAATTATTCGTACGATATTTCACATTTTGATGCGACACCGCGAAAAAACACACTCTCGACCATCTGTCAAAATTGACGGCGTCTCCGTTTTGATGTTGTCGAGTTGTGATCTTTTTCCGGAGTTCTTAGAGAACCAAGCTATTTATGACCGAGAACGGATTTATGACTAGATAAATTTTTAATTCGTAGTGCCACGCGACTTTCCTGTCCCGCGATTGTGTTTTATTGAAACATTTGGATAACATTAGAATCATAAACGGTAATGGATCATATTCTTGAAAAAAATGGAGGCGCATTTTTACATAGAAAACAAGAATCGTTTAAAAGTAACGTGTTTCGGAAATTAAAAATAATTTTAACCAGTCTGCATCGCAGAAAAATAATTAAAAAACATAATAATTAAGAAACCAATATTATTTCAATTATTATACAGCGGATATATAAAATATGTATTTAACAAAAAAAATATTTGTTTTAAACAGATATAATTACGGCCGGAACTGACGTATCCAAGTGCGTCAGGTGCGTTTTGATGCACAATTTTATATATGATGTAATTAAAAAAGGGCTCATGCAAAAAATACGGGGGTTAAAAATAAATACAGCATTTTATACCTATAGGTTAATCAACTGTTAGAATAAAATTTGAAACAGTAAATTTGGTTCTCAGTCATGCACCACATCCCATAGCTGCAGATAATTCTCAGTTTTATTATAGGCCTATAAAGCAATCATAGGCCTGTTATATTTCAAATTTAAAATATTTTTCGCACGATGTTTACAATTATTCCCTTATATTTTATTATTAACCAGCCACCCTCTCGATTCACCAATGCTATATGATTAGCTATTATACCCCAATGTATTTGGACGCGCGTTTCTCTTTCGTTTATTTGTTTCTGTCAGAACCAAATGTTAATTTCCGGTTCAATTACGAATTTTGTATCGGCGTGTGCATTGTCTAAACTTGTGATCTATCACTATAATTATAAAAATATAATTAAAATAAGTTAGAGAAATTATTCTTCTGCCACCACATGGAATAAAAGTATAATAATACAATAAGATGTTGAATTTATTTAATTATTCAATTTATTTAATGGTTTTAGTATTGTATTATTCATTTTTGTTTGTCTGGACCTCCAACATTTATTTCCCATCAAAAATCAAGTTAATAAACTGCATGCGATAATGACCCATCATCTCCGCCTGTCATTTATCTCATTTTTTAACCCCACAGGTATCGATTTATTATTTTCGGCAATTTGTTAATTAAGTTTACGAGCGCGGCAGCCTGTTTCTAGAAAAACAAACAGCGCTGGGGTCCAAAAATTAAAACAATCATAAGTCATTACGCGTAATAAAATTTGCGGTCTGGGGCCTCGGTGGCTGCGGCCCCGGACCTCACTATTTATTGTTTTGGGGTTTATGACAGAGCCACGAGCGGATTAAGGATCTGCTGACAGACATATTGGATATTCGTGTCCTTTCAGCTTAATGCGCACGCGTCTTATCGAGATGTATGGTGTCGTGTCGGCTATAAGTCTCATAATCTTTTGTTTGAGAGCCATCACCTGCCCATTACTGATCGGTGGATGCAAAAGTCGTCCGCGGAGACAGTCACGGATCTCATTTAAAGATCATTTTATTCAAACACATATAAAATAATATCTTATATTGTTATATTTATTTGAATATTTGGAAGATAAGGTAATGAATCATTTTAATATAATTATACCTCTCAATTTATCAGGGGTACCAAAAATAAAACCATTCGGGTAAATATTTTTCTAATTTATTATCCGTTTCTAAATTCACTAATGGATCAAAAACCATTATTGAAGTTTTCACTCTTCCGTGATTTAAATTAGTGGGTAGAAATATAAAATACATCTCAAATTTTAATTAAAAGCTTCTAAAAAATAAAATTACAACCAGTATTATGGCTTGTAGGTACCATCCATATTATTTTGATAATGTTAGTTAACCGCGACTAAGCTAAGTTAGTAGTCGAATGGGAAACCTTCATAATATTGGTCAGGGGGTATGTAAGAGGAAGAGACCCATTTCCTCCTCATGTTCTATAAAAATATTTATGTAGGTAGTTTGACGCGTTGGAATTAATTAATTGAATGACATCGAATGTATCTTTCTGTTATGCCATCCATCCATCCATTGTTGTTAAATACATGTTGTATGTATATATAAAAAATAATTAGAAGAAAAAAAAACCATAATTTGAACAACGTTGAAAATCTTTTATTTTATTTTAAAATATTAAAAAAAATATATTAGAGAATATACTAGAATTATTTTTTTTACATAAAAGTCAACTGGAAAAATGCCAATGGTATCTACCCTATAGAAAGTCACTGTTTTTACGACATTGGTTCGAGTACATAGTCTACACCCCATCACAAAATGTCGAAAAAATGTTGAAATTTCTTCTAACTTTATTAATTCTTGACACATTCGAACCCCTACAAATTTGTATGTATTAGTTTGCTCTCTAGACTAAGAATATCCGACTGTATCTACCAATTGTAGAATTAATTTGGTCGAATTTGCTTCAACTTTAATCCGTAACACCTCATTTTCCACTTTGACTACACTTTGACTAACTTCGATGGTTATTTTTTCAGTTAAAAGAAAGCACTTAAAAATTGTTTGAACCATTTCTCACAATGCCGAATAATCAACATATGCCCTAAATAACCTTTTTTTGTCGTAATCCTTACATTAGTATTTTGATAAAATTTGAAATAGGGTGTAATAAAATGTAATTTATTTCGAACGTTTTAGATGCTTTAGATGTTCAACAATCAATATTAAAAGAAATTCTTATAAACAGACCAACAATTGAAACACAAATATTTTTTTTGCAATGAAATGATCTAAGGGTTCATAAATAAAAAAAAATATATGTCGGCCAAACATATTTATACTCCAAATAATCTTTATAACTTTGTGTTTAAGTGTTCATTGAAAAAGGCAGTAAAAAAATGTTTCCATTGATTGATTTTATTGTTGCGCGCCGATGCCTGCGTTGCATCGGTCCTTCGAAGTATCATCCTTCACAAAAAAAATCCTGCGGGTTCACGAAGGCCTGCACAAGCCCCTGCTTTTGGCTCGTTTTGTGGTATTGCTTCCTTTCATTACCTCCATGGATGAATGGGTTCGCAGAGCCCGTTTTACTGCTTTATTGGTGTTTATTACACCATTATTACAGCCAGTCCTCCATTGATACGCACCACTGTACGCCTCTCTCCGACAAATTGATTCGAACAATGGAACCGCTGCCAACAAAGCCGAGACGTTCACACCTGCCCCGAAACGCTAATTGGCCCACTAATCGAACGTGTTAATTCATTACAGAAAATACGCTGAAAGTGACCATCGGACACTTTACACTATCGTTCATATCGCAATCACTGATCTCATTAAAACTGTATTTAAAAAAATAAAATAGAGATTAATACTCATTTTTTAATATATATTTATAATTTAAATTCGGTGTTAGATTGTGCAATGATATGACATAATTCAATGCATTGAAAGAATGATTACTGTAACTTTGTAGCGAGAAAAAGATAAGCGAGTTATCGCCGCACGTATCGCAGAGCACAATGTGAAAATTTTGTTATATTAATTAAAAATGCGAATAAATCCCACAGAACGATTAAGAATTGTGCATAAATCGCAACGTAATCGTGAGCATTTTTTCAATTTTATTTATATGGCCGGTCGTCAAAGGGTTGAGTATACATTTGCACGCAACCTTTATAAGACCATATGCCTAATGTAGAATGCTTGTTCACTAATAGGATTAAACAATTCAATCGTCACTACTGATCTATGAATCACTCCTTTTTATAAATTGTAATTTGCGTCGGAATAATCTTGAACTTTATTATTTATAATTGCTCGATAATTAATCAATCAGAATGAGCTTTCGTGTTGGCGGCCGTTATCTCTCGATTTGCTTTAGCAAATTGGCACACGAAGATTAAATTGTCGTTTCTGCAATTAGCCACCTATACGTGCACATGGCATGTGCATACATTTGTAGCAATTAATTACTTTATTGTGTAATTGCGTAATTGACAATTTCCCTCTTCGATTGTCGTCGACTTAATTAGACTCATACCAGCATGAACTTTAGTTTGTATTATAATAATTGCAACAATTTAAAATGAAGAATTATCAAAAATGGTATCGATCATAAAAACAGTATTTTTGGAATATTTGTGTGTGTTTAATTGTGCGATGGTTGGCGGCCACTGGTTTTATGACAAAACCGAAGTCCGACGGCCGTTGATGTCATTGTTTGCAGACAATTATACAATCGGCCGTGGTTCAATTAGCGTTTGCACACTGGGGCTTTTGTTGGCTGATGCGCTATCGCCTCGCAACATTGTTGCCGGCAACACTGCAGCATGTATCATCGCGCCATTATCTTGTTATGCCTAATCGATAATGCGTTTCGGCTACGGCTCTGTGGTCAATTAGCCGCAATGGCACGAATGGCCGCCCTCCCCCTTCCCCTCAAACTGTGGCCCGCGAGCCGGCAAATTGAATTCCCGACGGTATCGAGGCCGCAGCTGCTTGTTAAGGGCCGACCAAACTGGCGACATGCCCTTGTTGGCCCGTGCTGCGTGTTGCCGAGCATCTCGTATGTGTCTGTATAAAATAACGATGTATGTATTTTTTTTAAATATTTTGATCAATTTAAAAATAATGAAAATTTTTATTGAGATGTTGCTAGTAACGGATAATAACACGCAGAGAACGTTAAAGTTTTTTTAGGTTACAATATTTCAATATCGGCACAATTGAGCTGAACTTTGTAACCATTTCTGTGGGCCAGACGTAGTGGCCCCAAAAGATTTTTTTTATTTATTTAAAAAAATATATTATTTTATTGAATAGAATATCGAGCAAACCCTATAGATTAGGGATGAGCAACCTTTTTTAACAACGGGCCAGCTACCAATTTAAAAATGTTGTGGGGGTTGTAAGAAATTTATGATAATACAAATACTGAATAATGAACTCAATGTATCTCAGTATTAACAAAATAAACCTCGTATAAAAAATACAGAAATAAAACACTTATTAACCGATGTGTCATGGCGGCTTGAAACCATTCGCGTAGTCCGAAGGGGGTCTATTTATAATGGAAAACAGATCCCAAGCATTTCAAATCAAGATATTGATGATGCAGGTGTCACTAGTATACGTTTCAATCGCTCTTGGCACATCGTACTGGATGCGAGCGAAAAAAACATTGGCTACAATACGTGGCTACAGAAGCTAGTATGCTGGTTATTACTTTTTTTCGCAATTGTGGACAATAACGGTCAATGATTACTTATAATATTTATTTTTTAGACTTTTTGGTCCAATCTCCGTTCTACTCTCATTGATTTTATTTTACGTATATTTAAAAAAAATCATTGGTAAAATGAATAAGAAACATCTATGGAGTTTTGATCTATTAAATTTGATAAATTAATTAATAAACGTGGTACAATTTTTATGCTAAAAAATCTTTTAGGCCAATACGTCTGGTCCTTTTCGACTCTTTCCACAGAGTGGAAAAGGTTAAAAGAGTTATTCGGAAAAAATCAAAACTTGCGGTCCTAAATATACCCCCCTTTGGCAGGGCTAGATAAATAGAAATAGTATTAAAAAAAACGGCGAAAGTGTATGATTACGCATATGGCTCAATGAGGCTGCGGGATAGCGTAGGAATTAGATTAGAAGTTAAAATGTAAAATCTTCAAAGGGCCGCACGAGAAAGTGTGGCGGACGCGGTTTGCTCACCCCTGCTATATATATTTCTTATTCGTTTTACCAATGAAAATCTTTTTTATATATTTATAAAATAAAATTATTGAGAGTAGAACGGAGATTCGATTTCCAAAATGATGCAAAGGATCGGAGCCCTCGGTATTTTTAGAGGCCTTTATATTTTAAATCTTTAGCTCTTACAATTGCCATCGTGGAAAGAACATTTAAAAAAATAAAAATTATTAAGGACTACAATAAAAATATCTTCCGGCCAAAGTGTTTAAGGGGCTTAAGCCAGCTTTGCAACCGGGCCGAAAATTTCTTACTAAACCCCTGGTTTAATATCTGGAAAATAAAGATAAAAAATCATTCGTTCACGAGTTGGATTGGATTTTTATCGTAATCGAAGTCATTTAAGATGATAATTTTGGATTGATTAAGTACAGTCGAGGTTTATAAATTAGGGGTCGGCAAACTTTTTTTCAGACTCTAATTTATTTCCCACTGCCCATTTCTAATCAAAGATAAGTCTGTGAATTTGATATTTATGTAATATTGAAGTATTAGACTAGCTAATTTTAACAATGATTAGTGAGTTTTTATAAAGATAATTTTATCATTAGTTTTAAATTATTAAGCTTTGATTGAGTTTTTACCGTTTTTGATTAATTTTTCATAAAAAAAATTAGCTTAAAATATCCCAATAGTGTCAAAAGTGGGGGCCTATTTCATACAATGTATGAATCAAAATTAGTTTGGACTGAAATAAATAATTAAATATTCAATAAAAGTAATTAATAGATTAGAATAAAAAAAGATAATTAAAGTCGTTGCCACAACAAAATCTTTGGGGAACTATTGGCGTGTAAACAGTGCTATATTGCCGATTCATCGCCACATTTTTTTTAAACATCTCGTTGATATAATTAGAAGATATTTTTTGCGCTACGACATTTTTTGCGATGCATTCGCAAAGAAACGCCTCGACAATTGTCAAAACCAATCGCACTTCCAATATCTTAACTCGACACAAAAAAAATAACCGGTCGACCGCTATTTAAAATGGATTACTTTTATAATATGTGATTTAAATTTAATTTAAAACATAATGGCGAGCTTTCTATTTGTGCAAAGAAAATAAATAACCAAAAAGTGATACGACACAGTCGGATAAAATTATCGTTTTTTATTTATTTATTGTATATTTAAATTACTTATATATTTTTTTAGGAAAAACTGCCGCTGAATCAAAATCAATTACGGATATTTTTTGCAATTAAAAATATGCAACACGTATTGAATGCATAATTATTCGAGACAAAGCGGGGTTTATATTTTATTTTAAATTATTTCCTTGTGTTTCGGATTCCTTGTAACAACTCTACGGACACATCCGTACAAAAAAAAGGACTCGTCCTTATTTCCGCTCCAGTTTGCCACTAATTAGCCACGTTTATGGGACTTATCGCAAAGGTGAAATACATTTTAATTATACCAGCATACGGGTTATTTATGAACACGCATAATGCATTTCGCCGCCTTATAAACACAATATGTGTATGGGCATTTTCCGCCAGAGTCATTAGCCATGTTCCAGTGTTATAAATATTTTTTTAAAAATAAATACCATTGTTGCATAATCGATGGCGAAGAACCAGTGTTTCCGAAAATAATGCATTAATTAAATATATTTTTTTGCCTTGATAATATGGACATATAAGGCACGCAGGAATGCCTGGAACGATTCCCTGGTCATATTTCGAATGCTTTTGCAAATAAGGTCGACAATGACAATTAAGTCTTCGCCATAAAAACGTTTAAAAAAGGCATAATGACCGCCGGGAATTTATTCTGGGACAATGGCCGATCCAAATGTTTGATTCATTGTTGTCATACTTTTTTTTGTTTTGTACTGATGCTAATAAAATTCCTGTTGATTCGAACACATGTACGTACATGCACGGGTCATCTAAAAAGAACGTCGTTTGAATAGAATTTTTTATGCTATTTATTTATAACGCTCTAGAAATTTAAATTCCAGTTACTATTGGGTAAGCGTGACGGTATTGATGTTTTTCGTAAGAAATAAAAAAAGCTGTTTTTATTGAATTAATCAATTAAATAATTTCCATCGGTTCTTATAACATTTAATCACCTTTCTATAAACTTATTAATACCATTGGAGCAAAACTCTCTTGACTAAAACAAAAAAATGCAAATAATGCAAAACCATTGAAAAAAAATGCAGTGATCTGAATAAATGATAATAAAACAAAAGGAGCATGATCTGGAGAATATGTTGGGTGTTGGATAACATCCCAATTCAATTTATTAAGCTTATGTCATCATCGCCGCATGTGGTCGTGCCTTGTCGGGATGAAACACTACCCCTCTTTTATCTTTTAATTCTCGTCTATATATCTCTAAGTAGATATTAAATATTATTTTTGACAATATCGTTACGCTGTAACTGTTTAATTGCGTTCTAAGAGTTTTAAATATACAATACCCTCGCAATCCCACCAAATACAAAGGACTACTTTTCTTTGAATGGGTCTTTTTATAATAGAAAATAGACCCCAAGCATTTCAAGTCATTGATGAGTTCTTCATCAATATATTGACTTTATTTTAAATGGATTATTCTAAGAATAAAAATAACTCATGCTTCATAATTTGGTCGATATTTTGGATTTTTAACTAATCAATATGACGCGTAAATCGCACGGCTTTACTCGCACCCGGCACATCGTACCGGATGCGAGCGAGAAAAAACATCACGTCCATAGCAACAGAAACGAATATTGTTGTTTTTTTTTACGCAATTACAGACAATAAAGGGCAATGATTATTTATAATATTTATTTTTTAGACTTTTAAAACAAATAAATAAATAGATAAATGGTACCCGTCATAGCTTGGAGGTAATTACAATCAAATTATGATTGTGAAAGTTAATTGCCAATAAGCGCAGATAGTATTCGGATGGGTGACCATTCTGAATACTTCTGAGTGGCGCTGGTCAACAGAGGGGTGGGATGAAGGCTGACGACCTTTATTTAAAAAAAAAAAAATTGTCAAAAATATAAGCTGGGAAGCGGGCAGCAGCGCTCTTCAGTATACAAAAAATCACTGCGGTGCAGAAGGCAACGGGAAACCACTGCACTATATATTCCCATTAAAACCATGTCCATGGTCCTCCATAAGGGGAATCATGCACATGGTCACGATCCTCAGAAATGAGGGAAAGTGGATTAATATCTTATATAAAAAGTGGATTAATATCTTATATAAAAATATAATAATATGTAATCGCTTCACGACTCAAGAAAAAAACAAAACTATATTAAAATATTAGATGGACCCAAATGTAATGTCGTATTTCCGGCATCGAGCATCTGACAATTGATGTGGAAGCCAAATCCCTATACGATGCAAATGCCTTAATACAGTTGTTTGGTTCGATCTTCATCGAAATATCTTTATTATGACTTGTAACTTGTCGTCATCAGACTTCAAAGGGCGCCCGATCCGTGGTTTATCAGTCAATGAAAAGTTTCCAGATCGGATTTTTTTGTCTGCCGAACTTTAAGGTTTTTGGCTGCCACAGCCACATTATTATTAACTTTACAGAATTCATAGAGTAAACAATGCAATTTATCGACACACATTTTTATAAATATATAAGGGCTATCTACTCTATTCTAGGCTAGACCAAAATAGAATGAAGCATAAAGAGGAAGTATCCTTTAAAACATGTAGTATTTATCGAGGATTGTACAAAAGCGTCTTTTTGCATCAAGCCAATAATAATATTATTCTCATTTTTATCAGCAGTTCGTTGTTTACGCGTTGAATGCGCTCGTATTCAGGGTCGCAGACGCAGCAGAGCATATGCGGTACGAATTAAACATATTCTTTTAATTATTCATAAGATTCATTAAGACATCGCGGTGGTTGTTGTGGAGTAGTGGAGTGTTGAGGTGACAAGGTCCCTTTGTTTCCACGCGGGGTGCCACAATACAGCCATTAACATCAGCCGCGGTGCGTGGAACAAGAACAGTCAGCTGGACACGCTGATTTATCACCTGCGAGATGAACGAGGTGTGGGAGATAAAGAAGAATGCCCATTATGAAGTTGGCATTAGTAGAAAATTGGTCTTGTTGTACATACCGCACTGGCGGAAACGTGTCAGTGTCACGGGTTCACGCGAGGATGTTCCTCCGCGATCTCGTCCGCTGGATCCTGTTGATTCTTTTCGCATTTGCAATCGCATAATTTATCTAAAATCTTATTAGCGTGTTAAATACCGCTTCTAATAACAATAATAATCGCTCAATCGATCAAGTTATTAAGTTATCAATGCGCAAAAAGTCGGCTTTGGACATCGCGTCTCTGCTTTGCCAACGTCGGCATGTCGGTATTCGTCCAAATATTTCAATGTCGCAAAAAGTCGAGTCACATTTGTCGTACTAATTAAGTTACTCTTGAAAATTGGCATCGAATCATTTTAACAAAAAAAGGCAACGCAACGCGGCCCGAATCATATCAAAACGATTTATTCATATATTGTTTATTATGTGATGATGTTGAAAAAATCTGTCTGTCGATAATATTATAATGGGGTTTGTGCATTTTTCCCATAGCATCATTGGCCGAACAATGGTCGGAGGAATCTTGGCGAGGATGTTTAGTCGGTTGAAATATGAGCGGAATCTTGTTCGACAGACACTGACATCTTCATTAGTAACCAAATGACGGACGCAACACCATAAATTACAGACGCTACACGGCGATTTTTTTCCAACTCACTTCTGAAAAACGTGTAATTTTACAACAACAAAAAACATCTGAACTAATCGATAAGATATAAACGAAATAATTAAGATGAAAAAAGTGTCAAAAATTGCTCTAGCTTATAAAATGCGTGATTCCACAATTAAAACAATTATAATCGATAGAATCATGAATTATTTAAAAAAAAACGGTGCAGTCTAATATAATTACAAAAAAAGAAAACAATAATAGAAGAAAAGGAAAAAATGATAGTCACATAGTTAAAGAATATGCAATAACAACAAATTCCAATAAGCCTTTTGATTATAGAGGTGTATAGATCTACACCAGTGATTCTTAACCTGGGTTCGATCGAACCCCAGGGGTTCGGTGAGTCAGTCTCCCGGGTTCGGCGGATGTCAAAACACACACCCAACTTATTGTACGATATTATGAAAAATGATAATTTTTCGAATTTAAGGGTTCGGTGAACGCGCATATAAAACTGATGGGGTTCAGTACCTCCAACAAGGTTAAGAACCACTGATCTAAAGTGTTAAAGCACGGATGGTTTGAAAAGTTAAAAGGGCGTTCCAAGCTATGCAACATCAAAGTTATAGGTGAAGCTGTGCAGTGCAGTCATAGAGGAAGCTACAAATTTTATTAAGAGTCATGAGGAAAATAAAGATGAGGATGTTTTAAAGTCTCTAAAGATAGGCTAACGCTTTTACTTAGAGAAAATACTGCTGAAATATTTTTTTTCAAGAGATAAAAAAATATTCCGTCCTCCGAATACAATATATATTATCCTATGAATCATCGTGTAATGCATAGATTTAAAAAGTATTGCCTACGAAATACATTAACCCAAGCTGTTAGAGCTGTATATGGACAGAACGGAAAATCTTTAATCTAATTTTGGAAAGAGTACAAAATTTATTGATGCCTAGAATGAAATTTTAATATCTACCTTGAGTAACATATCGAATAATCTCATCCCCCAATTGATTGAGGGCAATGGTGCACACACTGAAGAAGTTGACATAATTTCGAGGATTTCATGGGCTTAATAACAGCAATACAACCGAAATGCCTAACTACGTGTTGATGGAACTTGAAGACGAATAGAAGATATTTTACAACGGAATTAAATGAACAACCAAAGAAATTTTAAACTACGAAGACTCTGATCCTGAACGATTTGTAAAAGTTTCAAAAGCTGTGAACGACGATATTGATTGCTTTATTATAATTTATGAAGAAAAGAAAAGGGCTACAAGACAAATAACACTAAATCGTACTTAAATATACTTAAGTATGTTGATACTTTTTGTGCAAAATATACGCAGAATTCATCATGCATAATTACAGTACTCGAATAAATAACTTATACATAGTATTTTTTTTAAATGCGAACTTACCGTACTAAATTATTCGGGTTTGTGTCTTAACGTGCGTCGATATCTCCTCAACTAAATAAATAATCACTGGACTAAATTAGTATTATTATTTAAGACACAAATGTTTCAACAATGCCGCATTGTTTTTAATACAATATATTTCATAATTAATGCAAATCCGAACATTTTTCATAGTGTGATTTTTCAAAGATATCAAAAATTCAGCGGACGTGCGAGATAATATTGTTTTCCACGCAATCGCAATACGATAACACGTGTAATTTTTTGATACATATTTTTTTTCAACAATTTCTAATTAATGCATACGGAATTCGACCGCGCTTTGTTGCCTCATATCCGCCGTTGCATTCGCATTGCGCGAAAATCAGATTAGCCAGAATAATTAATAATGCATTCCCCGTGTGTCGATGGCGGTCGCCGTTGTGTTGCAAACGAACGCGGAAATCATCGCGAGTCAATCATCATCATCTGAGTGATGATGGATCGGCGCGTATGCTCATCAATTTAACAATGCATTAAAATTGCACCGCGATTATGATTGAATTTTAGTATATTGTAATCACAGCAAATTGTTTATTAAATTAATCATGTTGCATAGCAACATTTTAATAGGTTATCGCAAATATTGGAAACATTTGCCAGTAATAAACCTCATCTAATTATTATACGTAAATGACTTCATCGTAAAATAATAATTATTTAATTAATTAACGTTGCAGTGTTAGCAGGTATATGCTTACAATCAATTTCTCTGCGTGTGGTATAAATGCAATTATCATTTTCAATACTTTATTGTGTTGCATAAACTGAGTTTAATGGAAAGCGCATGATCAACTTCCTTATTGCTGAATTTATTTGATACAGTAAAAGCAGCAGTTCACAAAATTTGATTATACAATTAAAAAATATGTATATATTTTCAGCACATATGCAATCGTAACGGCTCTTATCATAATCATATCTGCACAATGTTGCATCGCGTGCTGAGCGAGCTCAGTACCATGTATAAACATTATGCAATTTATTAATAAGTTGTAATTAAATTACGATAAATAGGCAGTTTTTACAATATAAAACAACACATTCAACACGCCATTGCGAAACAATATTTCGATAATAATAAATTGATTCATTAATATATAACCTTTGATATCAAAACGGTTAAAATTCAAAAGTATGCAAATTTTTATTGCTGCTTTTAAATTTTTGTTTTTCAAAATAATCATGCACGGTAGCTGTTTTAGAGTATTAAAGTTTAATGTAATTCAAAAATGCTAAAATATACTTAACAAATCATAAAAATATATAATTTTTCTATTATGCCATACGTGTATGTTGATAATTTTAATTTTTATTCAACAATTCAATGCGGAATATATAAATAATATGAATGTTAAATAATATTACATTAAATCGTTTATACAATATAATAGATCCATAAAAAACTAGGATATATATATATTTTTTTATGATCATATTGATCTTATCTATGATAACAACTTAACTGATCACGGGGGTATAGAGTTGTTTCGGCTTTGAATTCACAATGTTTTTATTATGTTCGAGGTTCGAGTGAAAGCTCACACGTGCAGATAGTGAGGGCCATAGCAGGAAGCGCGCATAACGAGGCCGTTGCATTTGCGCACTTAATTAAGTGCGTGTAATAGCAGGAAACTGGACGTTTGAAATGTGCATGTCGTTAAAGGGATAGGTGTTTTGTTTGAAGACCGATGTTCAGGTAGTAATTATGCAATTAGTGGGCTTCTAACCGTGCAGCTGGATAAGTTACGACCGTTTCGCACAGCCAATAAAACCATCCGATCATATATAGCCACTGGATTGAACTTATTATGCTATTGAATGGTAACAAAAAAACAGTGGATTGAGACACATGACACAGAATTCAGTCACAGTATTAATGATTAATGGATTCATAGAAAAATAGTGTTTTAATCAGCAATAAAGAATGTATAACGATAAAAACAGTCGTCATATAATTATTAAAGGATTGAGATTGGTTTCCTGCTTTTAAAAGTTATATATACATATTTTTAATTTGTTTCATAAAATATAATTTTGACTTTTTTACTGATAAAATGGTAAAATTTTCTCATTTGTTAACATTGAAAAATCATTGACATTAATAGTCGACGTCCCGCCGCAAACTGAACATATGCCGTCGGTAGACCGACTGCCAAATTCTCGTGGCACGTATCTAGTGTAGATTTCACTGCCACTTGGCACATCGTACCGAATGCGAGCGAGAAAAAACATCGCGCTCATAACTACAGAAGCGAATATTGTTGTTTTTATTTGTTTCGCAATTGCATACAATAGAGGTAAATAATTATCCACAATATTTATTCTTTAGTCTTTTTTAGACAAATATAAAAAGTTTGTGACATATAGGATTTATATTAAAAGAGTTATTCGAGAAAAAAAAAAAAAAAATGGAGTTCAATTAGCACGGCTAAGATAAATAATTTTTAAATTAAAAAATAAACATACACCTATCCCTCGATTTACGCGGTAGATACGTTCCAGGAGAAAACGCGTAAATCGAGACTTCGAGATCATACAAAAATGGAAGATAGGTTCCAGAAAAAAAAAATCCGCGTAAACCGAGACTTCAAGTTCATATAAAGTAGGGGGATAGGATCCAGAAAACCGCGTAAAACGATTACATTGTAAATACACATACATTTGCATAAGAAGAGAGAATTTTATTAGGAAATAGATTGAATAGCTCGACATAAATTTAAACATGTTTATAGTTAAAAGCATTATTATATAATTGTAATTTTATTATTCCGCCTCCTCACTGCTATATTCAAATTCAACCAATTTTTAAATTGCGGGGAATAACAGTTTTCATTTATTATCTTCAGAAATTGTGGTGAAAATATCTTAGCTGCATTTCCGTAGACAGATGCAGCCTCACCCTTAATCTTGAGATTGTGTAACGAGTATCTTTTTTTATTTTTTTCTAACCATCCCTTGCTCACTGTAAAATCATGTTTTTTTCCATCAGATGATATAGACTGATCATTTTCTGTTAGTAACTTATAAATTATTTTAGATTTTTCTTTAACTGCGTTAGTATCAATTCTATCCATATCATTAAGGCTTTTTCCAATTTTTCCATAATGGGATCTCTAATGTATGAGGTACATTTAGAACTAATAAGGGATCCGGAGGCGACACTTCTTCTAACAGTTATTTCGTTTTTTTTTAATTGTACGGACAGTAGATTCATTCATTCCAAAAGTTTTTAAAGAAATGCTAAACTTTCACCTTTCTGGAGGAAATCCAGAATCCGAATCTTCAGATTGTGTTTCTTTTCTTCTATAAAATAGGAGTAGACATTTCTAGGGTAAAAAAATACATTTATTAAAAAAAATGTATTTTTTTTTGACCGCGTAAAAGTGAAACCGCGTAAATCGAGGGATAGGTGTATATATACGGTCAAAAATTGTCCTGTAAATCCTTAAACATTTATTATAACACAAAGCAACAAAAAAAAATGCGTCCCTAATTATTTTATACATTAAATTGAAGATTAAAATAAAATGACATATATATTTTTTAATATCTATTGAGAGTTATTTAGACAGATAATTCATTTAAGGTTGCATCTAGCCTATAAATCACCAGTTGTCGATTCCTGATCTATACAAATAAGTTAATCTAAGGTCAAATCTAAAGTCAAACTAATAAGCAATGAGTTTAAATGAATTAATAAATACAGCCCCTAGACATATTTATTGGCCCAACTAATTTTTTTTTTAAATATGGGTTAATGCAAAGGTTCTGAAGATTTTTAATAAAAACAGATTATTTTTAAACGTTACTTTTTTATGGATTACGGCCTTTGGATCATAAGTTGATAATGGGGCTTCTTCGAGCATATTCCAATGCCTTTTCCGTGTTACGTTATTGTACACTATCTATTTCTCATCCCCAATCAC
Organism: Philopotamus ludificatus; assembly: GCA_022495035.1. Taxonomy (NCBI): domain Eukaryota; kingdom Metazoa; phylum Arthropoda; class Insecta; order Trichoptera; family Philopotamidae; genus Philopotamus; species Philopotamus ludificatus. The sequence continues at coordinate 172,865 of JAGXCT010034450.1, forward strand.
CAATCGATGCAGAAAAGGGTCACACGGTTTGATAAATTGGTAGCTTGAGGAATGCAAACATCGTATCGTGAAACCATTCCTATACGATGCGATCTCCTTGTTGTTTTGACGTGGATCGGTGTCAATTATGACGCCTGATCCATGGTTTAAATTTCGTAAACCTCTTTCAAACTTTGAGAGCATATTCTCCATACACTTCAGCTCACAATGACGTAAATGCACTTTATCGAAAGACATTTAAAAAAAATATAAAGGCGCTCAGCTGTACGTTGGTTAGACCTAAAATGAATAGAAAATCGAGAGGAAGCATCCTTTAGACCAGATATTTTTCATCAGTTGCTCGGTAAGATTATCCTGAAATTTATTTACACTAAGCCACGACTTTTGCTCTTCGCAAGTATTAAATGAAAATATTTTATCTGTCTTTGGATAATAATTGCACATATTTTTAGTAGACAACTATATCTTGCAAACGTAGTTACCGGTGTAAACATCAACTGATATAACAGATTAGCCGATCGATCGAAGCATGGCCTAATTGCAAAAAACAACCGCTCCGGCAATTCGCACCGGCCGCCAGTGGTGGTCAACTCTCATATCTATATTCTTTCCCAGTGCCTAATTGAATGCGTTTCGTATGATACAGCTTTATTAGCCGATCGGTGCGTAATAAATTATCGACACAGTGTAATACGGTGTGTTTAATGGTGAGATCTGAACACGGTTACGTGAGCGGCATCGATAATGCGCGTGCGCAGACGCACTGCGACGGGCCGTGCAATTATTTGTAACTGCTTCCTTTTACGTCCGGATCGATTTATTTAATTAAAAACAAGTGCCCCAGCGGGCCATTTACTAATAATGATGTCAAACAAATAATATGAGTTCATATCCCGCCATGAATTATGTATGATTGTGCGAGATAAAGCGCGTTGTGCAACGCGCCGCTGCATCGCAGATCGAATCTATGGGAAACCAGCTGGTGATACGTGCCGATCGGATAATTAGCACGGGGTACTCCCGATTGGACCCGTATTGAACCCTCGTTCAAATTCTTGAAATAATATCATATTTCTTAATGATTAAACTGCGGATATAACGATACGCCGATACGAAAAAAAAAATCAATTAAATTTATGTAATAAAAACCATTTCTTAAACGCACATATAATGATCCAGGTGGTGCTTGATTATTGCAAAAAATCATATATTATTATTATGGATACAAGCAGGTGGTTTCAATATTTTTTATTATATACACGTATATAAGCGTGCTTGTTGAGAACCCCTGCCGATTGTAATACGCGCGAAGAACGGTGGATCGAAGCAGAAATTTATACGTGCATTCGAAACGATGTGCGTGCCACAATTCATTATGGCACAGTCAGAAATAATCTGCTTCTAATTGAAATGCAGAAGAGATGTAATTGCCCTTAATATGCGGTTAAATTAATTTGTTTGATAAAAACCAGAACAGCAAAAATATCAAAAATTAAGACATCATCCGGGAATATTAATTTTCTATTCATCGACTAAATCGCGATAAAAATATTGAAGATATTTTTTATTCGAAAATTTAATTCTTTGATACATATTTGTTCATTTTTTACAGATGTTACTGTATAAAAATTCATATATGAGATAAAATCAAAGATTATTCCAACGTAAAAAAACAACGTTAACCGTGTAAAAATAATTCGTCGTAATTTATAAAAATAAATGTGAAAATTTTGTGATAATAGAAATCTTCGTCCAAACTTGAATCTGACAACTCAACAACAAAACATTGCCGATAACCAGGGATTCGAATCAGAAAACCCGTTATTTTTGTCGGAACGAAACCCAGAGCTGAACTGAATCATATAATATATACATCTAGTTTTAATTATTTTAACTTTAATTAGGTGCTTAGCAGAACCAAAAACCTGTTATTTTTTTGCAAAACGAAAACCGAAATAAAAAAAAATTACTTCAAAGCCCTGCGGAAAACATCCATCGATATTTAAATACCTTTTCTGCAGAAAAACCATTTTCTTATTATACACCTTATTTTTTATATAAGCTGAAATGTCGAAGATCAAGGCATTGTTTTCGCTCCATATCCATTTTCTCTAAATGATGAAAATTTCCATTCATTTTCATTATATTTCCAATTGCAGGAATAGTTTAAACATTAGATAGCTTCCTAGAAAATGCTGTGTTGTATGAGACTCAGATCCAGTAGAAAAATAGGGCGAAAACTTATTCCGAATATATTTTATATGTTAACCTTTTCCACACCATGGGGCAGACATATTTCCCAATATATATTTATTTTAATTAATGAGTAAAAAAAAATATAATCACAGAACTCATAGATTCGACTTAAAGTGGACAGAGTGGAAAGGGTTAAACAACTTCATTTTTATTTTAAAATATGTCAAACAATACAGAATACAATCATATTCATACGTAAACGTAAACGTTTTTTCTCTTTTTATCTTTAATCTCTGAATAATTCTCATCATTTGCATCTTCTGCGTTTTTTAAAAAATCTATAATTTTGGCTTGTTTATTTTCCTTAAAAGCTCGTTGTAGATCTTCTGATATAGAGACAGACGACATTACAACTCTTCTTTGAATTTTCTGCTTTTTTCAGCGGATGGGTCTGCATTCAAGAAAAATATTTATAGTTTTTTTTTGGGCGTTAGAGCGAAAAAAAAATTTTGGAAAATATACAAAACTGTATGCGGATAATTGATTTATTATTTTCCTTAAAATGCTTAGAATGGTTATTACGGACGTTTTAAAAGAGTCAAATAGGAAAAAAATTTATGAACTTTACAGATATCTGAATTTCTGATAAACCCTTTTATTAAGTTCTATCTTAACCCATCAGGCTCGTTCGTCTCTAATATCAATTTATTCACTCGCTGAGTGTTAGGCCTTACCAGACTTCTGAATGATGATGATGATGATGATTTCGTATGGCTTTTACTTTGTCATTCTTCGCATGCTCGTCGGGTGGAGTTTCCTCCGCCATTTCGGAGCACGCCAAGAACAACATTAGTTGGCTACGCAATCCAGGCAGGCTGGACCTTACCTGCTTTCCGGAGGGGCAGGCTCCCTTTGGTCGGCAGACCTACATTGCAGGCCTTTTAGCGATAGTCTAAAATGTTTTCACCAGGGTGCGGCATTGCTTCCATCCAGCCGAGTTTCCTGCTGCCGCTACGGCCTTGGAACCAAGGGACGGAACGAGTTTGCAGGGAAGCGGAAATGCGGATGGGAAACGGCTCAAGAACTATCAATACCACGGCATATGCTTTTCCTCTTCTGAATGGCTAGGAACCGGGTCAACTCTGCGCCCTGATAGTCGCATCTCTACACCAGTTACTGGTGACAGAGAGATACAAAGAATTGTTTCTAGATACCTCTATGCGGTTATTCTAAAGCATGCGTTTCTACAGGACTTGACTTGATTAGTACTAAGCATGCTTTGAGTCTTAAGCAGTTATTAGTTGGTCAACAGATTAGGGTCTTCTAGGAATAAGTAAGGTAAATAGCGCAGCGGGGTGAAACAACCTAAGAATTCTGAAAATAAGAAGTAAGAAGCACTTAAATCTATATTACGATTATTGTAGGTGGTAGATCAGTATGACTTGCGATGGCCGTGGTTCTTGTTGCCAAGGGAGTAGTCGTCTTACGAGTAACTCCTCTTACGTCAATTCCGCGGTGGTTCAATCCGTATTGGTAAGCAGATTTTTGTGAAGAGGTTTCTTTCTGTTTGGCCATTGCTGGCATTGTACATGTATCTTCTACCATTATTAGTATTGAATTTTACCCTCTATTCCACTCTTCAGTATTTGCTCTCATCTTCTTTAGGGGCTCTGGCGTGAAGAGTTAGCTAGTATTAACCTTTTTGCGTACTAGCAATCGTTTCATCAAGGACGTTCCCAAAATAAAGGTCCACTAATAGGGAGCAATGGTGTCGAAGCTAAACCGTTTATCAAACTTTATTTTAGGGTTTTCCTTCCGGGACATACTGGTTCTTCAGTCGAGAACACCTTTATAGACCAAATGAGTTTATTGGTAATCTGTTATTTTATTTAGTTAAATAAATGGACTTATTTTTGGCCGTGTTTGTCCAGGGTTTGGAATGCGTCTGCCGTGTCCGTCCCAAGATCGCTTCTAATGGCAATATAATTTGTCCTAATATTATCACATATTTGTAGAGTAGAGGGACAGTGCGGTTACGTGCAGGGCCGGTAGCCGGTTCAACTCGGCGGCAAATTAAAACTCGCACGCGAACATTCCGCGGAGTAATGAAATGATTAGACGAGACACCGCCTCCGGACCGCAGCAGCCCAGGAACATTTGCCTCCCGACAACACAACAAAAAGAATACAGACGTCGAATCATGACCGGAATACACAATCGACAATTTGGACAATGGCCGATTGATTGAACTGTGTGTGGGTGAATGATAGAAGACGCGGCAATGAGTACATACAAACCATTATAAAAATATGAATACGACAACATTCCGCTTTTTGCGACCAGATGTTTGAAAAAATTCTCGATTTTATTTTTGCATTTTAGTCTCGTTTAGCAGCGGATGCAATTGTGCGTCGGACCAATTTGCATTTCATGCATGCGAAATGCCGCGACTCATTATTTAAAAACGCATCAACTCCTCTGCAGCGTGTTAAAACGCAATATACGAATTATTGACGGTCATTACGTTAATTTCATTATTTAAATACAATACTTAATATATAATTCAGGCCATATAAATCTATATACTTAAAAATATGCAATAAAATGAATCGTGCAATTATCGTGCGTAATTCATGATTTATAAGCGTTCTCACGCATGTCCATTACCATTGTGGAGTTCAATTAAAACATACTTATTGTAATAAAACCAGATGGTTATCGCATATTAATGATATCGAGAGAGTTCCCCGCGTGTAATCTCATTTTTAAATATTGCGAATATTATCCGACGTATGCCCGAGCTGTCCTAGTCGGGGGGGCATGTGTTTTTAAAAATTGCGAAATTGTTCTCAATTACATGGCAAAAAGCATAAACGCTAACATACCGACATTATTATGCCACAATTTACATAAAATTAATGTAAGCCGCCGTGTAAGCGGAGGGGGGGCCCCCTCTTAGAAAATTGCTTTATTGCCAGCGCAAATAAGATCTTATACGGAGAATCGGCACATGAGGAGGCCTTAATTAAAATTATTCAAATTTCACATTTTACTCACGATATTGTAATTTTATTTTTGCATACATACGACCAAAGCGGTCCCCTCATGCCATATATTAATTAGCGATTCGATTATGAGAACAAAGCTGCTCCAGTTTCCGATTTCAATCGGCTGTTTAATACAATAATTATATTATGTGCACTGCAATCAATTACACGGATAATGCATAGTTGCATATAACATAATCTGATACGATACACTAATCATAATATAATCCCGGAATTAATGTCGCACTTTATCAATGAAACTGGATCTCAATTATTTAACTGTTTAGCTTAGCCGTACCGATAACACTTTTAATATAAATCCTACATGTTACAAACTGTTTGTATTTGTCTAAAAAAGTCTAAAGAATAAATATTAAATACAATCATTAACCTTTATATTAGTTAAAATGCTTAAAAGAACACTTTTTATGAAAACAAAACTATGAAGTATATCCTGAATATCTATTTGTTTTCATAGAATAATCCATATTTTTTTAAATTGATAATTGATGGATCAAGATATTGATAAAGAATTCATCAATATCTTGACTTGAAATGCCTGGGGTCTCTGATAGACCCTCTCTGGGCCACTCGGTTGTTTTCAAGCCTTCTTCTTACAAAGTAATATCCATTGTTATCTTTCTTCCGTCTATTTATTAGATCATAAATCCGTTTTTTTATAAAAATCCCGTGATTTTGAATCAAAATACCGGGAAAAGCCCGATTCTATCTCTTTCTCTGTTTTCAATTTCTTTCAAAAAATGTTTCATCGACCGAAACATATAGTAATCCGATGGTGCAAGATACAATCAATATGGTGGATGCAATAAAGTGTCCCAACCGAGATTGTTCATTTTTGGAGTTGTCCTGTTGCAGGATTATTTTACGGTTTATATGCCCTCTTTTGAACATAATGCTGTAATAGAACGATTCAATTGATCACAATAAGTCAGAATAATTCTTAATAGATAATAAGTCGATAGTCATCGTTGGGTTTGCTTCGATTGCAGTTTTCAAGGCCGTTTCATTTACTTGACTATGCCGTCCTCCAGGTTCATTTAATACAGCAATGTTAAATCAACGTCGACATTTTCTGACCTCCAATAAGTCGTCATAAATTGCTCAAATATTTCTCGTGGCTTCATTTCTTTTTTGTCATGTAAAACTCGCAAATGTTGTTTTGACGGACACATTTCTCGCATTATAGAATTTCTCCCAAGATATAGAGAAAAAGGGACACTTTTTTATCTCAACAAAAAATTCGAATAGAATACTATTAAATTGTTATGGTACTTTTTTTTCTAGACACTAATTTTGGGACAACTTTAATATTTTGGAACCTATAAAATTTAAGATTAAGGTTAGATAACACATCGACATCAACTGGTCCGAAAGGAGTCAATCAGAGACCCTAAGCATTTCAACATTGACATTTTTTTTAAAAAAAAAGAATTATTCTAAGAATGTTTCAAAATTTGTTCGATATTTTAATTTTTTTACTAGTCAATATGACGCGTAAATGACGTCAATATGACGCGTAAACATCTCGCCCGTGGCTACAAAAACGAATAATATTGTTGGTATTATTTTCGCAAGTGCGGACATTGAAGTCCAATGATTATTTATAATATTTATTCTTTAGACTTTTTTATATAAATACAAAAAGGTTGTGACATGTAGGATGTAGGATATTAAAAGAGTTATTCGAGAAAAATCAAAAACTTGGGATCCCAATAGAGCCATCGGCAATTAGTTCGTTAGAATGAGCTTCCATAAATTGTAATAAAAATATTTTACAATGCTTTCGACGAAATTAGGATCTTTCATGGTCAGATTTAATACGCCCTTTCTACTCTGGCTCTCTCAGATTTTTGTACGAATTTATAAAAAACACTTAACTGTGAATTTTGATTTCTTAATAAAACATTTCTGAGATTAAATGAGAGCAAGCCATACACAATAGCGTATAAATGTATCATTTACTAAAATAACTGTGTTGATTAATAAATAAAAAAACTATTAGTCATACATTTTGATGATTAAAATTCGTTAAAAAATAATAAATAAATAAATGCTAAAATACGTCTTTCCAGAATGACATTATTCCTGGGTATACCTAATATTTTGTTTTGCGATCGACGTTTTATTGTATTTTCGCGAACCGCAATTACATAACTCGGACATTAATCGCCGCCGACACCTGTCTGTCCTCAAAGCGCAATTCTAATTTGCTTCCATAATTGGCCACGAAGGTCGGCCGAGTAATGACTATGATGGCATCAATCAGGTCCCCGACCCGCAGTGCATCAGCAGGGCTTTGTAAAAGAGATCTGCTACATTGTGATAGTTTGTGTATCGATCGAAGGACGCATAATTATTCCGCGTAATTGGCATTCGTCACGATGTTATGATTGCAGAATAAATACGCAATAATTATGATTAAAGTGATATTTGTTTTGTTGCAGGCTATTTGAATCATCATCAATCGCGTCAGGCCGACATTTCGCCACCGCTCGATCACATCAGCGCATCAGCTATGGGAATATCGGAAGAAGCAAAGCCCGAAGAAGCGTCGCCGCGTCCGCCGCAACCGGCAGATTCGCCTCCAGAAGTGCACAGGATGATGCATTCGTCGCCCGACATCCACAGAAGCCATCACTCTCCTTCGGATTCGAGACGGAGTATGCACACTCCTCCGGAAGCGCACCACGGATTGCACAGTCCGGGAGAGAGGCCCGGACCTCCGGGCAGCACTCACAGCAATCCATCCGATAACAATTCCGACGGGGAGATGGACGATTTCGCGCCAAAAAGAAAGCAACGAAGATACAGAACCACTTTCACCAGTTTTCAACTCGAAGAGTTGGAAAAGGCGTTCGCTAGGACGCATTATCCTGACGTTTTTACAAGGTAATTTATTACGTTGCATTCACTCGACCCTACGGATGATTCATGCCGTGTTTCAACACAGTCTTGATGGGATTCTGAGATTCTAATTTTCTATAGAAACAAAAGGTGATGACTTTGCCGTGGCTTCGATGACACCGTTGTCGATTTCAATAATTCAATTTGAGCATAATTGCACGTTGTGTGCCATTAGATGCGCAATTATCTTTCCATAGATCACGTCTATATGTGAATTGGCTATTAGACATCATTATACGTGGGCATGCGCATTATAAAGTGCATCGTACACGTGATCGTATGGCGTTTTTCTGGATAAACGACGACACGTACACGGGGTCTTTCTGGGATCGAAACGAGTCGTATTGGATTGCTTGTGTTGAAAGCGTGATTTGACATACATACGTTCAAGAATATATTTATTAAATAATAATTAATATATTTTCATTTTCAGGGAGGAATTAGCAATGAAAATTGGACTGACCGAAGCTAGAATACAAGTAAGTCAAACATTTATTTATTTATTTAATTAAGATGCGCAATATCTTTTAAACACTATCGTATATCAATTGGATGGCATTTTATTTTTATTTTAACGACAAAAAATGAAGCGACGTTAAGCCGAAGTAATTACATAAATTGCAAATGGTATTAAAAAGAAGAAAACTCTCGGGAAAAAATCACATTAATCAGCAGTGGAAATTCCTGTTTGTTGGTCGGAACGTCTAATTGACGATAATTATGACGTTTGTGCGCTCTATTTAAGGATTCTAGTAGCCACCGTGGACGCATCGAATGTAATTAAATAAAAATTCCCGGACAATCGCGGAAACTGCCGATGTGGGAATTGAATATCCGTCTGTAAACGGAGGATTTCCATTAAAATAATGATTAAATATTTGATTGACACGAAATGGACAGCGCCGATTGTCCCCAGCGTCCGTCGACGGCCCAGCGTGGCGTCTTTCAGTGTCCTTATGCCGTCATACCGGTGAGCCGTGAGCCGTCCTACTCGTTTGTCTGGTCTTTATTGAAGACACGGTATACACTTTATACCCTATTATCGTGTTAAAACTGTTGAAAAACGAATCGCTTGGCCATGTAGCACGAGATGGATTCTCATCACGCCGGAATGTGCGCCCATTATAACTCTAATGATGTATTTAATCAAGTAATCGCTTACTTTATACCCATATTTATTTATTTACACGGGGTGTTGAAGGTCATTTCAGACAAATATGGAGGCTGGTGAATCAAATCGTGTTGTTTTTGACATTATGACAAAAATGCTTTCGCCATTTTCCTTTTTTTCACAAGTAAAAATCACCGATCACACGTATTTTTTCAAGATTTCTATGTCAAGATACGTCATGTACAAGTGTACAAACACCTGTGACAATTGGAATTAAAATTATACAGCTCGCAAAATTCAAAATTCCTATTTTTTCTATCAAAACCTTGAATATGAAGAATGTTCAATGCATTTAATAATTATTACAGGTTGTGGTTTTTGTTAATTACATCTAATATCTATTCAAGAGTGTCTCAATATATAAATAAACTTTAAATTTAATTAACTTCTTAAAAAAATGTTCATTTCTTTAATATAAAACTTTCAAAATTGTAAAAAATATATTTTTATACTGTCGGTTCTAGACTTACGACGAATTTCCATTGAAAATCATACAAAAAATATAGAAACAATAGACATTAATATAATATAATAAATATACACAATATATTCATAACAATTATTCAGGAGTATTTTCATAATCTGTGCTACTCGTGCTATCTATCGGTGACTCCTGTGATTTTACAGCAATTTCAGTGATGAGTTATGTTTTTATTATAAAAAAATTCTTCATAAATTTAAAAATAACAGGCAAATGCTTGCTGAATAAAGTGGCGTACCTTCGAGGATCTATCTATGTCTGAATCCATATTTTTATATTTTTTAATTCAACCACTGATTTTAGACAAAAGTTGCAGCCATGACTTTTGGCGCAAAATGTTTTAGTAGTTCGTCGAGTTTATTTTATTTTTTTTTCTATTAAGTCTTGGTTTGTAAGTTCTTCGACATCATTTTTCAAAAGTTTATTACGTCTTCATTGTTAACTTCCTTATCTTAATTTATTATTAAAATCCATATTGATGATATAACGTTTTAGGGGTTTGTTCCATGTGTCATTCAAGCAAGACGTCGTTACATTTGACCATCGTTTTGAGATACATTTCCAAAATTCTTGTAATGTTTGATCTCTCTATGTTCCTGCAATTGCCAGAATAAAAGTGATTCTTAAATAATGAACTTTGAAGTTAGCAATCGATCCACCGACTGTTGAATAGTTATGGTATTGGAAGGCAAATGCTGTTGTTATCTATTTTTTTCAAAAATAATTGTAGATTGCGGCCAAAGATGAGGCAATCAACTGTTTTATCTAATTAAGTTAACGCATTTTAGGGAATATTTTAACAATTTGACAATAACTGTCTAAATAGCAAAATCAAACATTTCCACTACTACAGTGTCGGTAACATAGATACAGATTTAATCAAATAAATGCAGAATGTCGAAATATTTTGTAAATAACATCGATGTGTTCGATATTCGATGAAAAATCAGACGCCCTATAAATGAAAATACGAATCATATTTAAATTGAACACACAAAAAAAAATATATACACGCCATTCTAATGGCACAATAATCAGCATAATTTTCGTCTAGAAATCCAATTTGTTACGTACGTACAAATTTTTCATTTGAATAATTAAAGCAATTTCAATTGCGTACCAAATTTTATTGGCTCCGAAAATTTCCTGTACGCGGATTGATCCAATTACGTCTCGTTTCATTTTTTTTTTCATTCGATACAATTTGAAATTTTAATTTTCGACAACAATGCGCGATTGGCCGATCGAAACAATTTTTCCTTGAAAACGTTTCCATTTAATGCCAAAGCAAACGGGCCGGTGCGTTTTAATAGAAATTTTACGAGCGTGTAGGTATTCACGGTGATACGTATCAAATTTATCACTGGAACATTAGACCGTAATTCAATTACACGAACGTTTTCGGGGGTTTCCGTGCCGCGAAACTCGACGTTTCCATCAAGAAACACCATGTAATTTGACAGTAATTAAATGAATAAATTTTATTTGTGAACGAAACATAACGCCTCTCTCGTGCTTTTTAATAGAAAAATATGGTAATCGCCAAATTGGTAACGGACACGTGTGGGTGGCGGCCAACATGGCCGCCGATTATTAAATAATTATTATATTTTAATCAAAAAAACTAAAAATGGACGGATATTTGTTAATGTATTTATTATGACGTCGAGCAAATTGGATTCGGTAGACGGATGTGTCAAACGTCGCGAATTGGGTCTCAGCGACTCGTTTCTAGATTAATGCAGAAATTACCATAGGCATTTTCAACTTTTTGCCGACGTACAACAGGTGGGAAAAGCTAAACGGAATTCATAATTGAACGTGTAGATAAAACTAATTATTGCCGCTGTCATTTGCAATTATCCGATACAACAGTTTCGCAAGCGATTTCACGCTACACATGGCTGCCACCGATCTACCGCTTAAGCCGCGAGTTGCCCAACGCAGGTATCGGAATCTGGAAGCGAAATATTGAACGGTGGAAATAGAAGAAGAATTTAATTAGACGAGATTCGTTTCGGCCGTCCCTCGCGCATCCGGCTGGCGTATGCTAATACACTATGGGATTAATCAGAACAAGAATAGGATAGTTAGTAGCTACTGCTTCGTGCGTTGGCTCCAATGATTCATTAGCTGTATTATCACGACCACACCGGCGTAACTAATCGAGTTAAATCATCGATACGTAAATCATCATCATCGTACGCTTCTCACTATTCACACATCCGTAACGGTCGAAGAGTCTTGCGCGGAAAAGCTGCTGCTGCCGCGATCGATTGCGATTCAATTAATCAGCGGAATTGGGTTGAGATAAACGTGTGCGTGATTATCGGTTGTCGCTTGTCAATGTTGCGTCGGCTCGAGAGCCGGCAGAAAAATGATTAATTGCTAGTCGATAAGGCACAACTGCAAATCGCGTTAACGCATTTCCGGTCGCGGCACTGTAATTTGCAAATAAAACGAATGAACGCCTTCGCCCCGGGGGGTTTGTGGCGCGTAACCGCGTGGCAACTAATTGTAGGCCGGCCATATATACATTTGTGCATTAATGCGACAATTACTCGTACGGAGAAATCGATCATCTGGTCAGTCGAGGTCTCGAAAATTCAAAAAAATAAGTGTTATGTAAAATCAGGGTCGATCGGAGTCAGTTTCGTTGCGTTCTTTTGCACGTTCGCTGCGACATATTGTCGATGCGAAAATAGCCCCGAAACACGTCGATGACACATCAAAATAAGTCACAATCATAAAGTAAATTTAATATATTGTGCATTTTTTCAAAAAAAATTGAAGAAATAGAATAGATTTAAAGAGAGCAAAGAAACGTATTACAAATCTCTTGTAGAACGAAAAATTTAAACTATTATATATTCCAGGAAAAAAGTTTTCAATCTGCCAATTCATAAAAAACAAATTGATAGAAATAACGAAGATACCAGGGCTTCAATTAAAAAAAGTTCCAATTTATCAGGTTATTTTCCTACCTTTCCATATAGCCAGTTGTTTTATGTTATAGGCATAAAAATAAAATAAGATCAAACCTTATAATTATTAATTAGAATTTGTTCTTAAAAACAACATTGCTTCTATTAAATCTGTATCCATAGGAACTCTCTAATCAGAATTGAGGATTTTAAGAGCGAAAAATAACCGCTCTACGGATACTTGGCTTGGCGGCAATGCTGTACGATTCCGGGAAACCGCTGTATTGCTATTTTAACATTCAAATTATAAGCTCGGTCAATTTTTTCCATCATTTTCAATGCATCGTAAAATTCATTTTTAAATTTTGAAATAGTTTTTCTTTCGTTTACTATATTGGGACTCAAACGAGGACGTTTTATTTATTCTTGTTCATTGGATACTTTTCAAAATTATCTTCAGATTGATTAATTTCAGAATGGTAAATTTAAACAGAACGTTCTTAGCTCTATTTATTTGTTCTTCCCGTCAATATGGATCGAACCATGGGGTCAACATAGATCCCAGTCAATAGAATATTGTGCAGTAAATATTTATCTCTACATAGCATGGCGTTTTTTATTCCATCAGCAATAGGATTACTCTGAATTTTAGAAGTAAAAATTAAAAAAACGGTCAGAGTCGCTTATTTTTCACGACTCCAACTCCGACTCCGACTCCACAGCCCTGGAAGAAACAGTGGTTTGATTTAGAGATTAATAATGAATTTTGATCAATTGAAATCGAGAAAATAAAATGAAATGCTTATTCAAAGGCTCGCAGAAAAACTAAAGAGAAAAACTCTGGTTATCTTAAATGTATATAGAAAACTGTGAAGCATTTACTATTCGTGATATGGAAATGTAAGACCTCATACGTTATTTTTTCCACGTAATAATAAAAAAAGCAGTGATTGTAAAATTATAACGAAATACTAAAAATGAAAATATGAAATATTAATATAATTACATAACACAGAGTCTAACTGAGAGCAAAAGAGTCTCACTCTTAAAGCGAAAAAAAAATCCCAAATAAATTAATGTAACAAAATTTGGTGAAAATGCTACACAGCATTATGATTAAATGCATTTGTAGCACGCATAGCAACTGCCTTATTACAGTGATACGTCTCAATATACTATACGACAGTTCTTGAAATGCTTTTAGCATTTATCTTATTGCGTTAGAAGATTGTTGCTATGCTGCAACCCCTTTATCCTCTGGAAAATTTTACTCTAAAACTTTTAGCTGTGAAACACAACTGAGCACCATAAGCTCTTCGGTGGTCAGCACTTGGCACTCTGTGCCCAACAACAAGCTAACTATTATCATTTTTATTCATCTCCAATCCCATGTTTTTGGGCATACACAATCTCGTTTACTACAGACTCCAAGGGTACAGTCTCAAATTCGTCAAAATCGACAACGCTCTCCGGCCGAAGCTTATTCCAATCAGAAGTGCGGGTTCTCTTAGTAAAGACCTCCCATGCCTTTTCGATAATTTTGAAGCAGGCTACGATGTGGAAGTGATATTTCCAAAACTATCGCTTTTTAATAATCATACGTTTTATATTTATAGTTATTTTTATTCTCTTATGGTTGTCTTCTTACGTTTCTTAGTTGTTAAACTTTGTACAAATAATTTATCTGAACAACAAATTTGGAAAAACGCGTAATATTTTCTTCCCTCTTTTCATCATATGTGAAACGTCGCTTGTTAAGTGAGTATTCACTGTACTATAAAATAATATCAATCTAGTTTATATTATAACAGTGAATACCTTTAAATTTACGATATGTGCTCGGTATACAACCAACTTGATATACGTCTCGTTTGGACGTGATTCTTTCTAGCTACGAATTTAAACACGTATGAGGGTAAGCTTCAACGTTGCTCGGGTTAATAATTCTTGTTGCCATTAGTTTTTGCTTTATCAATCCAAAAATACAACAGTTTGAATGTACAAGATTTTGCAAATATCTTTTAAAATAGTTCATGGCTTCTTTTTTTGTTTTGTGTTGTACATCCTTTGGCAATGCCAATACAGTTTATTTTACCAATGCGGCGATAATATCTCTATGCTTTACAAAGAATCTGATTCAACTAGGATCTTCACAACAGGTTATATTTTTGGTATTGTTTTGTATTTGTTTAACCTTAATCTAAAAACAGTAGCATTTACCGTTACACATTAACTTAAATAATAGCCGGTTCTAGACTTAATCTATCTACCTCTCAAACCATAAAACTAATTATAATGGTGATAAATCCATCGCGTCCGAGTAAAATATTGATTGACCTCGATTAATTTTCCATAAATTCCTATAATTAAAAATGTATTTTTTTCCAATATCTTTTCTCAATCCAGAATTTCGTTATAGTCAAATTGTATCTTTATAATTTTAAAAAGTTTTTAATCCTCTTTCTTAACGAATACAATTTAAAAAAAATAATGTCAAGACTATCCGTGTAACTGGAGAATTGTATGTAATAATTTTTAATTTTCAATAAGAAAGAAAAAAAATCTAAATAAAAAAATGCTTAGTTGTGCAGGCGGTGTTTAATTAAATTTTATTTAAAACTGTTAAACGATAATTGGAATATTACGATGCTATGCAGACATTAATATGTTAAAAAAATGGCAGGTCATAATGTTAAACGATGGTAATCATCAGTAATCGAAATAGGATTTTATTACACAAGTAACATTTACACCATTATATTAATTATAAATATTATATTCATATTTATTATAACAATATTTATACCCGAAATTGTTCCACGTATTATTTCAATTTGGCGATACACCCCTCGGGCGATTTTTTGACATTTTAAACGCGTTCGCGAATTTTTGAACAACATGCCGGCCATTATTATTAAGGGAAAAATATGATGCGACTAGATAAAAACCCAATTAGTCGTACAATTTACGACGTGTGTAATTATTGGCGGTGGCCCGGGTGCTCGCGAGGCGGCCTTTATAATTAAATTCCGGCCCACATGAATAATTCCAACATAATTCATATACGACAAAAAAAGGCCACCGGGGTCCGAAAACTTATGAATCGGAAGGTCAAAAAAACGGATTCACGACCTCAGGATCGTGAATCGGCCAAATGAGCGGCAACCAATCATCGGACGAGAAGTCCTTTCAGTTCAAATATTTTAATGCTATAACAGATCCGACCCTGTATTTTATTATTTAATAATTTTACAACATCGACCTCTATTCATTTACTCGGCGCGTGACTTTTGACCGCGCGAAATTAATGTACGGCCACTGTTAAACATTCGAAGACAGATGGCCGCACATTCGTCATCGTGTCATGTAAACATGCTGAAGACTCCACGTAACATAACATGGGATACGGCAGAGAATAGTACGTGTACTTTCAAATGGCAGTTCGTGCATTTTATTAATACGAGAAAAGGGGTTATTCGAAAATGGGAAATAACCCTGGTCGTGCCATAAAAAACAATAATACGACTTTGGCTAATATGGAAACCAGTATGAAAATCCTTGACGGCATTCATTGCAAATATCGTATCGCGTTTTAATCGTTTTATTTTTAATTTATTTTTTTCTTGTTTCAGGTTTGGTTCCAAAACCGAAGAGCTAAATGGAGAAAGCAAGAAAAAGTTGGACCACAAGGACATCCCTACAATCCGTATCTACCCGGTGGGGCGCCTACTCAACAGGCTCCGACTGCTCTGCCTAATCCGTTCACCCATCTCGGATTCAACTTCAGAAAACCGTTCGACGGAACAAATCTGGCATCGTTCAGATATCCTCCGATGCACGCGGGACCAGTGCTTCCTTCTGCGTATCTTGGAGCGACACACGCGTTCCACAGAGCCGCTCCTCCATTGTTTCCACCGGGAGTGAGTCATCTCTACTCTCCGGCAGCAGCCAGCTCTTTCCAAACGCTGCTAGCCAACATATCAGCGGCGCAAAGACCGAAACTCCTCACACAATCAGCCCCCGAGTATCTAACCCCATCGCCGCCGCTATCGCCAGGTGGTGGTTCATCTCCAGGTGCTCCGGACGTCGACAGAAGAAGCTCCAGCATCGCCGCATTGAGATTGAAGGCTCGAGAGCACGAGATAAAATTAGAGATGCTGAGACAGAACGGACACGGCGACTTGATCAGCTGAATTTATATGACATAATCAAAGATCGAGCGTTCGCTCGCGACGAAATCTAATGTTTGGATTACACACTATCCGCGTATTATTTTTAATATTTATTTTATAAAAGCGCATTTTTGTTATAAAAATAATTAAGTGATCTTAGCATTTAAAAATAAGACTTTGGATTTATACAAATCATTTAATTGTTAGATAGACAATCCGTCCAGTGAATTAGGATATTAGTGTTGGTGCTCCAAAGAATGAATACTTGTTATAAATGATTAAAATTAATTAACTATATCGCGAAAAAATATACGATTCACTCTTTGTGTAATATAAATATAATATGATAGGTATTAAAATGTGATAATTTTGTTTTTATTTTACATAAAACGAATTTTCAATTGGGTATTAATATTATTTTAAGATAATCCGTCCTCTTCTTGTACCAGATATTGTTATTGACGACATAGAACGCCCTAATTAAATATAAAAGAGTTTATCTCGAACGATTATGTAAAATTTCTGCGAGGATTTATGAAGATTATTTTGAATTGTTAATTTTTTTCATTGTACCAATTTATTTTTTATAACTTGTTTACGTTTGTAAATTTCGAAATAAGAAAATATATAAAGTAAAATATATTAATTAACTGATTATTTGTAAATTAGTACAAAATTTATAATTATCTAATTAATAAAATACTTTTAAAATAAAAACATGTATTTTTTATTTCAAATCAACATCCGGCGCCATTGAATTTCGCGAGTTTGTGCCACGAACGAAATTTACCAACATGTTGGCTTTCCATTCTACAGCCTGAATCAATTTTGACATTGGACTTGAAATCAATATACGTAAATGATTCTAAAATATCATAAATTATATTATGGAAAACTATCGGTTAAAATAAGATAGTTAAGATAATTTAGATTAAGTGGTGATAGAAAATTGAACGATAAACTAAGAGCAGGAAGACCTATAAAACGGGACGAAGCTGCTTTAAATTCACTAGTGAAATTCAATCCTCGCAAAACCATAAAAGAATCATTAACCTCGAGAAGGATACTTCTTTGTGTTCGGCGGGATATTTTGAGCGTAATTCATTATGAATTATTAAAACCTGAAAAAAACAGTTACAGCCGAAGTTCATTGTGCCCAATTAGAACAATTGAAGACGAAACTGTTAAAAGAGCGATCACTTTTAGTAAATAACTAAAGACATATACTGCAACATGACAACACAGAATCGGACAGAAAAAAATCAGGAAATTGGATTTAGTAGATTTTCAGCACCCACCTTATTCGCCAGATATTGCGCCTTTATATTATCATCTTTTTGAATCTTTAGAACATTCACAACAATTTTACTTCAATTGAAGACGCAATTTCATTCATTCATTTTTTGAAGAAGACATAACCTCAGCAATTTCACAGAAGTGGAATCAAAAAATGAACAGAACTGTCGAGAAAGATTATAAAGAACAATGGAAATTATCTTACAGGGTAGTATTTATATACTGCTTTTTAATTTTTTTCATGTTAAAAACAAATATTATTACTTTTCAGTTCACTTTATATAATGCTAAATATTATTATTAGTCTATCTCATCTAAAAATAATCTTAGAATAACATAATTAGTGATATACGATAATTACATATATTATTATGAAAGAATATTCTTATAAAATACATTTTAATGTGTGGAAACATAACAAGCTTTAGTGAAAGCTAAGCTAGGATTCAGATAGAGTATGAGATTTACTTCCGAGATATAATTACCATGAAATTGTTTAGTTTATCTCAATATTTACTACAATTTTCAATCGATACAAAACAAAAAAATGACGTGTTTTGCCAAAATATTCATAAAATCGTCAGAGAAAACGACTTTATATTTCTTTATCATGTCAAATAAACTTCTGAAATTATCTAAAGATGAAGGTTGATTCGATACCCGAATTGTCGATACCCTTCCAGTATAAAACCCATAAATCTATCAGTAATTAATTGATTGATCAACACCGTGGGCCGGGATTTGAATTTCATTTAAGAAGATCACTACCTGTGCGGTTCGAGCCATAGATAATTACAGCCTAGTCTTGCTGTTAATTAAATTTGTATCTTGTTGGACCTCACTTTTGACGTACAACATATTAAATTAAACAACGTAACAGGTCGTTACCGGTTAAAAATATATATAATGTAATAAAAAGCAATAATGTAAAGTATCCCCCTGCTAAACACGACGGCGAGGTGCTCCGCCCCCCTGCCAGCCCGTCAGCCGTCATAGTCATAAATTTAAATTAAATTATACTTTTTTTTTGCATTCTTCACAAATTGAGTTTGCCGCTTCTATGTTTTAAGCTTTACGTATTAAAACATATGGCGAGGCATGTGATCTAGTAGCCGAGTGAGGTTAATGACTATGCGAGTCAATGAGGTTTAGTAGGTGGAAAAATCTCCTCCCAATTACAAAATGTAATAGAGAGATGCAAGGCATAAATAACCACAATATAAAATCAATTAACAACAAATTGATGGGTATTTATAAAAAAAAATCGAAAAATAACATAAAATTTGATTAATTAAAAACGTCAAAGATTTGATTGAAAGTAAAATGTGAAGAACGGAATAAATTATAAAAGTAAAAGTATCGGTCGTCCTATCTTAACGTTCAATAATAATACACAACAATTTGCCGCAATATACAATAAATTTAATAATATAATGACTAGTTTGCACTATAATTTTTAATTAAATATGCGACACGCGATATCTGTCGCTTCGATATTACAACACTTCGATGTGTACATTGTGGTTTTATTGCTACTTTACAGCAGCACGTAAAATACAAAACGTGTATTCTAGTATTTACTATCGATAATGTACAAGAAATCGATATATTTGTATTTTTTTTTATTTAAAAAAAACGACATCAAAAGACATGTCCGAGCGGAACAGTGTTCGAGGCCATTTAATTGGTTCAATCTGCGGTTGTTTAGTTGGTTCTTTTTTTTGTATTGGGTTCCGCTGACCAGGTAACGAAATGACATTAGTGTAATTTAATTTTAATCATGTTTTAACAATTTTGTGACGTGTTAATGTCACGGCTGATTGGAGTGGCGTGCCGGCGAAACGGTGGCCTAACTGCTCTATAAGTGGCCTCGAAAGGTCGTCCCTGGCATTGGACGAGCTAACAAAAAGTAATCTAAACCAAAACAAAGGCAGCGGATGTTATATATTGGTGCTTCAAGACAAGCGAGAAAATACAACGCAAAAAAATATTTTGGCATTGCATTGGGAGAATACACTATTAGATAAAGCGGAAAGAAATGACTTTTTTTATTGCGATACTTTAAAACCAGTTTGTCACCAGGTGTCATTGAGTTAACACTCGCAATCTGTATCGTTTTGAAGCTCTGTTAGTAATCTTTCCGCTTTATCATTTATTCTTTTTGACCCATAGCAAAAATTGCAACGGCCAGAGATTGAAAAGACACATTTGTAGTAAATGATGGTGTTTTTATTTGATAAAGAATTAAAAACAAATAAAGCTACCGCAAATAAACAGACCATCTATAATATTTATAGAGTATTTATAATGATCTTGAATCCTCGTCGGTGCTATACTTGGTTTCAAAAGTTCAAAAGTGAGTGAAAGGACAAATATCAGGGAGTTCTCTTAAAATCGATGATGATACCTAAACTAAATGAATGGCAGATCCACGCACAACAATCAAGAGAGATCTAGGTTTTCCATGATCAACATTAAGAAATAATTTCAAAAGGCACAGAAAAAAATAGACAAAGAATTTGGGTGCAGCGCAAATTTTCTTCAACTATCTTAGAACATCAAATAACCATATTTTATTTGTACTGTCCATATATGTAACATATCCGTTTCTTAGATAAAGATGATAGATATAGAATGAGAAATAGGTCTTCCAAACCAATCCAAGAGTAAAACAATACTGACTTTCATCGAATTAGATACCAGTGTTTACCCCTGAGCCATCATTGACCGAAAAAAGTGCTCCTTTTTTATTTGGTAGGATATTTAGACACTAATTCAATACGAATTACTAAAACTCAGGTAGCAAGAATTTAGCAGGACAAAATAAAAAGAGCTAGATTTGGAAGTTTTGCAACATTGGCTTATTCACCTGAAGTCGTACTTTCGTATTAGAACCTTTCCAAGTCCATTAAAACATTTGCTTCCAAGCAGGGCTTCTCTCCTTCCAAGGCTTTGAGTCCATTAAAAAATACTAATAATAATTTATTTCAATTTTTCGTCGCCAACACAAATCGTCCTTAAGCAGGGAAGTTTTCTTATTTGCAAAATATTCTCATCTTCTAAGATTTCTTTATTAGCAATCTCTATGCTCTAATTTTTGTAAACAATATATTATTGTTTATTGTTTTATTTTATATCCTAATAATTTTCGTTTTATCAAGTTAATATCTGATTGATCCTCTTATATATTTTGTAATTCTTTCTATAGAAGAATCATCATTTAGAAAATATTTTTTCAATCAATATCAATCTGTATTAACGTCTTCTGAATTATCAGTATTTTTGGAAACATCTCAGATGCCACTTTATTCAAATTTTATTCATCAGTTTCTACTTTCACTAGGGTTTTTTTGGGTCTTTCTAGAAATCTTTTATTTAATATGTTCTATCTTTCTTATCTTATTTTCTCTAACGTTAAAAACAGGGAAAAATATTAAAGCGAAATCATATTTTAGCAATGTTCTATTAAAAGATCTGTCGTTCCACAACAAGCCCAAAAGTAGTCAAATGGAAGATTCAAAAATATATATAGTACATATTATAAATAATATATAATATAATAACAAGAGTTCATTTAAAATTATATAATAAAATTGACGAATATTTAATTAAAAGTGATCAAACTTGCTGAGTTCTGCTTATAAAAAAGCAGGATTGTTATATAAGAATAAACCCATGGTTTAATATTGATGTTTTATTTTTTATTAATATTTTTCTTTAAATTTTGAAGAAAACAGTGATTCTAAAACCTCGAATTTTAATTTAAATCAATCCAGGAAAAATATAAAATATGGCCTAGAAATAGTAATATTATATGAAAGTTTTCTTAATATTATATTAATATAATAATAAATTAGTTAAAGACCGTACTTTATTATTTAAACAAGATATTAAGCAATAAGTAGTCAGTTATAAAAAAATATACCAACTAAGTAGAGAAGGTGATAAATGTTTTATTTTTTTCTAGTGCAAGTAAGTCCGATAGCCAACAATTCAATAAATGTTAAAAAACGTTTTTGCCAA
This sequence comes from Philopotamus ludificatus, assembly GCA_022495035.1. Lineage (NCBI taxonomy): Eukaryota > Metazoa > Arthropoda > Insecta > Trichoptera > Philopotamidae > Philopotamus > Philopotamus ludificatus. The sequence goes on from JAGXCT010034450.1 coordinate 195,100, forward strand.
TTTTTAATAAATTGGTAAAAACAAAAGGGGGATATGAAAGTTGATTTATCTAGTTTCGATTTACACGGTTGTTGGAACCTATCCAACATATAAATCGAGCGATGGGATCTTCCGGAATAGAAAATATTAATTAATTTATATATAACAATTGAACTTCAGATTGCATAATTTAAATTTATAATAAAATTAAGTTCAATGAAATATTAAAATGAAAAAAATATATAATAAAACCAATGTCAACTTAATAATCGTTGACCATGATAAGTCAATTTGGATAACAATAAAATGTATATAAATAATAAACTCATTAAAAAAACGTGTTTTATAAAAAAAAAATATGTCGATGCATTACTTTAGGTCGTCATATTCGTCCACATGAAAAGCATTGAATTATCGATTTCCATTTTTTTTTCTATCAATTTTACATATCACAACCGCTCAATCGATAATTCCACGGCACGTCATAAAAAAATCAATAAAAACCGCGACCGAACGTAGTCATTACGTGCCATTTTATCCGCGCGGTTACTCATTTAAATGGAATTTAAAAAATGTCGAAATAAACAATTACAACAAATCGGATCAATCGAATTAACTCGATAATCGTCCGACGTGTTATTATGTCGACGCTAAATATCACAGCATTTAAATCACGTATAAGAACCGATCATAAACATCCGGGACAATTTTTTTTTACCGCGTATTAATAAATAAATTACTGCGATCGTGTCGGTAATTGTGCCGGAAATTAGATGTAAATTATTCATAAGATTCGCGCTGCAAAAATAAATGGAATTCATTCATAAAAATACAGGCTCCAAATTTATGTTTTCAACAGCGAGAACGATGGAAGTATGCGAAGTAGCCGAGCCACTTTGAGAAATAGGTTTTAATTAAGGATGGGCGTAAACGCCTTGCCCACTCTCCGCCTCTAGAAATATTAGGAAATTGGAACTAAGCTTGAATTTATTATAATAAATAAACGACGGAGCCAATGCGTAATTATACACCAAATGTCTAATTTTTTTTAAATCCGTTATCGTGTTTATTGTTAGAAAACATATCCGAAAAAAATATGTTTCTTCTATTGAGTCCTTCCTTGCCTCGAGAGTTGAACACATGTCCCGAGCTACCAGCTACCTCTTCACGGTAGCCGTGTTTTGAAACCCAACTAATGGATTACAAGGCACGAGGTTGTGGGTGGGTCCTCAATGGCCATTATAAATTGATCCTCAATATATAGACAGGCTGATCAATGCATTTATTAGTACTCGTATATAAATAGTTCATTAAGTGGCCGAAATACGCACCGCATTGTGGCGGACAGTCTTGTAGCCAACTCCTTTCATAATCGTCCCACGTAAAGTGTTGTGATTTATCGCCGCCGATAAGTCATCGTGATATGATATGGCATCTGAGACACCACTCAAGTGTTGGAAATGTTCAATAAATACATCGTGTCCACGCCTAGCAGATATCACGTGGTGTATTCAATTGAATGTTTGGGAAACAGTGGTGGATTCTTTGTGAAATTAAACATTAAAGAATCTCTATCTCCACTTATTTAAATTATAAAAAAAAAATAGTATATCTTTACATATCCGGATATAAGGATACCCAAAGAAAAAGTCTTTTATCTAAAAACTAAAGCAACGACTGCGAGAAAAAAATATATTCACAGGGACATGTTGATTATTTGGCAGTGTCAGAAATGGTTCATACAATTTCAAAGTGGAACTTTTAACTTTAGCGTAACATTATGAAATGAAAGCAAATCTGTACGGATTTAAATGTCTTAAGAATTAATAAAAATAGAGGAAAACTCAACATTTGTGTTATGGCTTGTAGGTACCATGCACATTATTTCGTTAATGTAAGTAACCGCGACCGAGTAAAGTTAGTAGTCGGATAGGTGTCCGGCGAAAACTATAAATTCAGGGTATTTATTACAACACTGACCAAGGGGTATGTTAGAGGAAGACACCCATTACTTCCACATATTTTATAAAAAAATATATGAATGTAGGTAGTTTGGGGCGTCGGAATTAATTAATTCAATGCGATCTATCCTTCGCTGTATAAATAATTATAAAACAAATAATATAAACTTCAATCCATCTGAAATAATATTAAAATTAACCAGTGCCGTGGTTTGACACTGGGGATATTGTGAGAGACTCATTCCCCTTGCATCTTTAGAATCTTTATCAAATCTTTGTATATTGAATTTGTCTGTTATGTCATTAATCCATCGTAGACAAATAAAATAAATAAATTTCTTTGACATCTTGTGACAGGGATGAGAAGTGGGTTATGTGCTCCAACCAACGAAGCAAAAACAGTAGTTTTCTAAAGGACTGATACCACTGGCAACGCCGAAACTGAATCTAACAGTCAAAATCCTTTTGTCTGTATGGTGGAAAATATTCATTATAAAATTCTTAAAGTTCCTTGTAACGATTAAAGCAACAAAAGAGACCCAGAAAATTCAATAGAGATTGCATTTTTATTCTACACGATAATGCGAACCTCATCCGCTAAAATTACTCAGGACTAATTAATGGAATGTTTTATTCATTCATTATATCTACCCAATCAGCTCAGAATACCAATTATTTAAATCATGTAGCACTTACTTAAAAAAATTAAGAATATCGAAGAAGTGAAAACGAATCTCGATGTCTACTTTTAATCAAAGTCAAAAGATTTTTATGCAAATGGCAAATTAAAATGACTAGGAAAATCAATAAAAGTTGCAACTATCGAGGGAAAATACACATATATTTTTTTGAGATGGCTTTTTATTTAAAAATACGGCATTTTCGCCGAGTTATATAATACTATATTAGACAGATCAGAAATTTAACCATTCTTTATATTGCAATATTCTACATTATTCAAAAAACTGGATCCAATCTGTTTTTTTTTTAATTTTCAATGAGCTTTTTATAAAAACTTCAAAGGATTGAATTAACCACTTCTGTGGTCAACCTCTTGGGAAAAAATGGGTAATTGTTCTCGAAAGATCAAATTACGACACGTGTCACTCAACGCGATGCGTTCTCTAGACTGGTGGGGGAATGACCCGAGCTGGATTCGGGCAAATCACTATAAAAAGTTTCTTGTACGATGTGCCCGATCCAGTTCGGGCAAATCAATGTGTCAGCAAAATACCTACCAGAGATTGTATTCGGGCAAATCACACAAGGGGTTGATTGTCGACATTGTTATTATTTTGTCATTTTTTTGTTTCTAAAGATGTGCCCCATTTATTGAAGAAGATGGTAGTGGAACGGGCAAAGTTTGGTGAATAAAACTTCTAAGTTCAGCCCTTGATGTTTTCGCGAGTATTACTTGTCTCTCTCACCAAATGTCGACAATAGACTTCTGACGATATTGTTTCACGAAGTATCAAGAATTTAAAATGAATGATCCCTCGATTCCACGATATCTGATTTAAAGAAACTACACTGTAGACCAAGAAGACCCAGGTCTCTGGTTTAATTTGTCGATGATTTTAAAGAGAATCGGAATAAACGAAAGATTTCAATTAGTCTTCGTCAAAAACCGACCGTCATTTACTTTTAGAAAAGTCCTTCGGCGAATTAAGCGATTAGGACTTTCGACAACAGAATCGATATCGATTGACTAAAAAATATCTTCCATAAAATGATAATAATTTCAGTTTATTGTATATATTCATCAAAAAAGCAGCACATAGTGACATATATGTTCGTCGTTTATTTTGGAGTTAGACCCTTAATATAACATATTTCACGTGGATGTTTTTCCAGTGTGTATGAATACAGACTAACTATCGGAAATCATAATTGTAATTTATTAGTAACGAAATGTGTTTCACAAAAATCATTAGATGTGTTTTCATTACCGCGTAAAAGCGAAACCACGCAGATCGATATATAGTTGTAATTAAATATTTATTATAATTATTTATCTGAATATAAAATAGCACTAGTTAAAAATATGATGCATCAGAGCTGTGTTATATTATAAAAAAAGTCTGTAAAAAACAGAATTATATAGCAACAGTTTGTCATAAAATTATGATCTTGACAATAGTAAAATTCCTAAAACAATATTAAAAATTTTCACCAACATTACTTTTATTTATTTATTTTACAATGCATGAACGACATAACAGAAAAAATAAAAAGGCGCCACGCCAGATTCTAAAGATGCGGAATTAAAAAATGAGTACTTCCCAGACCTTATAGATTTCACCGAAATTTTTATTTATACTTTTTTGATTGATAACTAATCGCTTGCAAATATGTTATTTGCAAGCGGTTAGTAATTAATTGCAAAATGTTTTTTTATGTCAGAATATAATGGTTTAGAAATATTAAACATGAAAAGAAAATCAACAGTATTTTATCGACGTTAAAATTAATTACTACATTAAATGCAGTATTTAATCTGTTAATTAATAATATATAATTGCAATCGTTTAACATTAAATTGTGAGAACATGATATTTTGTATGGAATACTATTTCTAAATATAATAATTAATTATATATTTTTTAAATTTAAATAACCTTTAAATACAAATGTGTCATTTAAGTCATAAAAACTATGCGAATATAAAACATTAATTAGCAAACTCTTAAATTGTTCAATAGCACGCAGCTCATTATTGAATCCGCCGTATATTTAGCACGAAACTCAACAATCATTAAGTCTTTAATTTCCGATCTATATCTAAACGACTCAATTAATTTAAAGTATGCCGTACAGTTAACAGTTTATTGTTCAAATATTGCACATTTATTTGTTTTGGGCCGCAACAGCCGCCCGATCCGCCCCTGGCGCCGTCCATATCGCATCGCGCACACGTTATCCGAATGATATACAGCGATTTAATGTACGTAAAGATTGAAATAAAAATTGAATTCGGACCCGCTGGACGTTTTACATTCGATACTAGACAAGCTCCATTTCTCAGCCAAGACATCTTGTTCAATCCCTAACAAATTACTTAACATCCTCGACATTAATCCGTTTAACAGCAAGCAGCAAGCACTCGGATGCGATCCATCTCGCGGCCATAAGTCATGGGTGAACGGCTCTGAATGGAGGCCCCCTCCGATACGTTTTATTGATTGTTTCCAACAACAAAACAAAGGTAATGTTATTATCCAATAAGCTGTGAGTGATTGGTGCCCCCGCGGCGGGGTGGCGCCCCTCGCCCGGCGCAGGACCCTGTGTGTATAGAGCCGGGACCTCCCGTCGCCGAGCAATTAGCTCTCAGAATAACCGACAGGCTGATGAATAATTGATCTTCCGTGGGTCAGCCCTGTTTTAATTTGCCGCTCGATTTTTGATTTGCCGAACATAAAAAAAAACGAAATTTCAATTAACAAAATCCTATGGGAATCGCCAAGGTATGTAACGCATAATATATCAGCACCATAACAAGAAGTACAATCATTTTAAATCAAAATACATCCGATTGTCGTTTAGTACGGTTTTGAAATAACACGGATCAAGAAAATGGACCGTTTTATTTTTTAAAACTATTTTTTTTGTTTTGACTTATATTTTAATTACTCGTTTGTTATGTGTTTAATCCTGCAATTCGAACCGGAACCCATTGGCGCGCCGTCCATATGGCAAGATTGGGCGTCGCACACATGCGCCGGGTGCGCCCAGCGTTTAAAATTTAAAAACATAAAATAATAATTTAATAAAATTAATTATATTTCATAAAATCGACATTAAATAGTATATTTTATATAAGTAATTGGTCGTAGTTCGTTTTTTCAAGCGCACCAGACAAACAATAACGATAATTTAAGTTTTGCACACAAGCGCCGGACCGCAAAAAGCTTTATTTTTATAGGAACGAAAACCGTAACTGAACCGAAAACATTACGAATTATTTCGGTTCGGTATACGCACATCGAAACAATCTTTCACTTCATTTAATTTGGCTTTGTTTTTCGTTGAAAATACATCGGAAGATATTTTTGATCACCGGACAATTAATATATCCTATCGTTTAATAAATTGTATCAATTCTTGTACTATGATTATTGATTATTAAAGTAAGAATTTTTTTTTTTGAGTCGTGAAGCGATTACAATTATTATATAATTATTATTATTTTTTATTTTTTTTATATATGATATTAATCCACTTTCCCTCATTTCTGAGGATCGTGACCATGTGCATGATTCCCCTTATGGAGGACCATGGAAATGGTTTTCATGGGAATATATAGTAGAGCTCGTTGCCTTCGCACCGCAGTGATTTTTTTTTTTTTTTTATACTGAAGAGCGCTGCTGCCCTCGCCACCCAGCTTATATTTTTGACAATTATTTTTTTTGTGAAATGAAGGTCGTCAGCCTTCATCCCATCCCTCTGTTGACCAGCGTCACTCAGAAGTATTCAGAATGGTCACCCATCTGAATACTATCTGCGCTTATTGGCAATTAAACTTTAACAATCATAATTTGATTCTAATTACCTCCAAGCTATGACGGGTACTAAAGTAAGAATAGAATGATCTAAATTATGGTAGAATATATTTTTTTAATTTAAATTACAAAATAATTGCTGAACCGAAAAAATCCTTATTTTTTTTTCAGGAAAGAAAACCGGAACCGAACCGATGTTCTTTTAATTTAACAGGAAATATTAATGTTTCGACGCCTCGGTTAGATTCATAGATTATTAAAATAGTATTCTTGCTGGCGCTTTAAAGGGGCAGGTATACTGAAGCTATATATAAATATGACCACAGTTTTAAGTATTTCTTATGTTAAATATAATTTAAAATATATCTAAATTTATATCTTGAAAATATTAACCGATTCGTCAAGGCGGCTAAAAAAACAACCGAGGCTTCCGAAGGGGGTCTATTTATAATGCAAAATAGACCCCAAGCATATCAAGTCAAGATATTGATGAATTCTTTATAAATATCTTGACTTTTTTTAAAAAATGCGTCACATTTGGTCACACTGATACACAGTTGTGATAAATGTAGCAGCATCTACGCATTAATTTAACAAATACATTGTCCCAAAAAAATATCTACATCCTAATATTTAAACTGTATTTTGGAGGACTAGTAGTTAACCTAGTCAGGAAATAAAAAAAAAATATATTTATCCTAAATTCAACAAATACATTAGGATTTTTTTTTAAGTAGACATTCAATAAATATTTGTTAACGTGGTTATAGCTGAAGTAAAACAAAGTAATATTATTACTGAAACTAACGAGTCAAAACTGAAAAATGGCGCTGATATCGATACCAAATGAATTTACAAAAATATTTAACATATTTTCAAACAAAAGAACTTTTTAGCTCTAGAGAAACTCGGATTCGTGCGAATTTATATTAATTTTGCATTATATTCTTCGATTTCGCTGAACCTATTTAAAAAAAAAACGTTAAAAACCGTTGAATTGAAAACCTAAATGAAAAATTGCTTCCTAATGAAAATTATGTATAAAAACATTTTTATTTTGCATTTACGGTATCCTTAGTTAAAAATGTTAAGCATAATGGTCTTTCGAATCTTTTAGAATGTAAATATCGTTAATAAATGTTGTAATTTCAAGAAACAAACAAATTGATTTACTCATAATAATTGATGTGGCAAGTTTGTGTGAAATTAATTAATTTTAATGTATTAATTAACAAATATATAATAATTGAACTTTTAGTGTTTGAAATACCAATGTTTTGTATTAAAATATAAATTAAAGGTGACAAGCAATTAAATGCATCCATAAAATTACAAAGTTCGTTGTTATATAAAATTTAAAATTAATTTATAAAAAGCCTAGATATTTTTATTTATTTTGTGAATTAATATTGATATGTACATGTGTGTGCACACATATGCGAAAAAGATGAATAAATTAAGCATTCGTTCAGATACATGTTTAACGATATAATTTGAAATTAATACATTTTTATTTTGTAATAATATCTGATTAGATTTTTTGCAGCCATATCCTCGGGCTGATCAAATAAAACTATGATTAATTACGCTTTTTTCTCAATACAGAAATGTCTTTAAAACGCCGATAAATCATCTCGCCGAATTATTAGCGGAGCTGCGCATGATAGGTTCCATTAGAAAACGCTACTCGCATATACACATAAATCAAGTGAAATTTATTATCGCACATATACACGCGGTGGAGTGATAAAAAAAGCATAGATTATTAATATTTCGGAGGATGTAATAAATTTGCACTTTGGCCAAAAGTCACGAAAATTCTGACCGAAAGCAATAGTTATGATTTATATTAGCGGGCCGCAAACAAATCGCCTCTCATTAATTACACGCGGATCGTGTACACCTGTATTGGTGTGTATCGTTATCATTTCACGTTGGTCTGGTTCAAAAAAATATTTAAAATAAAAAAAAATGGGGAAGCACGACCTTATTTGGTCATATGCGCATGTGACCGCTTCTGTCAGACTCCGGATGGACGCCTGTCACGAGCAGTGGCGCCGGCTGCTTTTTTTCTAATTTTAAATAATCGGTTATGAAATTTTTGTAAGTATTTAACTTACGACTTGTTATGGAAAGATCACGATCGACATGTATGCACGTTTCGTCTCAATTCACATAAATGTCAGTGTCAATATATTGTATGATTTTTTATAATAATATATAAAAATATATATATTTATAGAATATTAAAATAATTAGAGAAAATATTAAAAGACCAATAGAAAGCCGCGCGTTTTTAAATCAAATTGTATCTAATTGATGGTACAAACCACGATTTTTATATCAATCTATCTTGCTTAACATTATTTCTCTCTAAAAAACAACATATAGTGGAATATAAAATGTTTAACCCCATATTAAGTTGAATGATACAGTAAACCCCCCTATAACGTCCTCTCATATAACGTTCCCCCCTATAACCATATAACGTCGAACCCCCCTATAACGTTCGCGCAATGACATAATGTGTTCTGATCGCTTGACATCGACACGCATCCGGCGAAACTAAATAAAAATTTGGTGATTCATCAAAAACGAGGTTATCAGAGCATTCCAGGATATTCAATACAGTAACATTTTCTACTTTACACCATGAACGGAATTATAATCGGAGTAAATCGATGCTCACGTTTTTTTTTAACCATTGATTATGTACATACGTGCATACCTCTTAATCTATTAATGATATGACTCAGAATTTCACAATAAGGTCTTCAAGCAATAATTTCATTATGTGTCGATTTCGATGTTTAATTCTATACTTAGTGGTTGGAATAAAAAACACATATTCTGAATATGGTCACATTTATTTATCATATGCCAGCGCATTTTATGTGTAAATTTAATCCAATAAAAAATATCGCGTTGATCTGCTCCCACCCGGCTATTGCGGTAAGATTACGTCAGCCAAAATACTGAGAGGATATCGCTCATCGCGCGAGCTTTATCATTTGCGCTGGTAAACACGTAAAAAATGGAAATAAAAAAAAAAAAAAAATTCTAAACGTGTTTACTACTACTTAGACACGAAGAAGAATGCAAGGTTTGATACAAAATTAATTAGAATTATTGGAACCTATCCCGACGTTATAGGGGGGTTTACTGTATATCAGACGTTGTATGCTGATTTTATGATAGCTCGATTGTCAGCAAGTTCACAAAAACAAATAGTGCTGATGATTATAAAAAGAAATCTAGAAATCCAAATTTAAGGAATGCACCCTAATCGAAGCATTTCGCAAAAATTTGATAATAAAAAAATCACGGAATTTATTGAGTATGGATTTTGTATTTTTGATTATAGAAAAATCACAAGATTCAGTGTTATTTCCAACCTTCGAAGCATTTATATAATGTATTTTTTTTATGGCATTAACCTCCTTCGTCCTTTCATGGTTTATTTCATCTAAAGCTGGGAAAACTTTTGTAGTTGGCCGCAATATTAATTTTAATACTACGGTGGGCCGCAAATAAATATATATTTCTAAATAAAATTAATTATTAATCATAACACAAAAATACTTCTAATAATTTAATGATTCATACTGTTTCACATCATTCAACATTTCAAATAAAAATATTCAAGATATTTAAATTCAATTTTTCTTCTTGTTGCACTTATAACCAGTGCTATAGCTTCTAGGTAACATACATACGAATATGTAAGATAACCACGACTGAGCTATGTTAGTACTCGGATAGCTCAGCATTCCGACGAAACCTATGAATACAGGGATTTTTTTATGACACTGGTCAGGGGGTATGTAAGTGTGAAAGACATATTACCCCTGCAAGTTTATAAAAAAATATTTATGCAGGTAGTTTGGCGCGTTGGAATTAATTAATTTCATGCCATATATTCATCGTTGAATAAATAATTATAAACAAATTATTTAAACTTCAATCCTTCTGAAATAATATTAAAATTACCCAGTGTCGTGGTTTGACACTGGGGGGATATTATTGTGAGAGACACATTCCCCTTGCATCTTTAGAATCTTTTTCAAATCTTTATATATGAGAATGGCATTATATATTGAATTTGTCTGTTATGTCATTAATCCATCGTAGACAAATAAATAAATAAATTTCTTTGACATCTTGTGACAGGGATGAGAAGTGGGTTATGTGCTTCAACCAAAGAAATTTTCATACCAACTGAAATTATAAGAAAATTAACCGGTGTTATGGCTTGTAGGTAACATGCATATTATTTCGATAATGTAAGTTAATTGCAACAAAGCTAAATTAGTAGTCGGATAAGTGTCCAACGAAAACTATAAATTCAGGGAATTCTTTATAACACTGGCCATTATGTAAGCGGAAGAATGGATTACCTCAGCATATTTTATAAAAATATGTAGTCGAGTGTTGTCGAGTGTCGGTATTGGACAGCGATGACGGTTGGGCACAATCATGGTTTCGTAGATTCTACGGAGCTATGAGAAGCCAGGTCGCTATCCAGGCCAATACGGTGACGTGTGTGCTACGGGGTCACCCGATAAATTAAATATGATTTGGCGCTAGCCTCGTCTGATTATTATTGTTACAATCCACGCGTCGACAGTTTTGCTCCCGGGCTTATGGTTGGCGACCTGACCCGTATCAATAAAGCTAAGATAACCTGGAGGATGACCGTTACAGTCCTAGCATCAGGGTTGGGACGGACGTGTCTGTGCTGGAAATCGCGTAGTGTCCTCCAGGTGACAAAGACCCGTCTAAGGGTTAGAAGGCCACTTAAAAAATAAATAAAATGTATATAGGTAGTTGGCGCGTTGAAATTAATTAAATTAATGCCATCTATCCTTGGTTAAATAAATAATTATAAACAAATTATATAAATTTTAATTCAACTGAAATCATATTAAAATTAGCCAGTGTCGTGGTTTGACACTGGGGGAATGTAAGTATGAGAGACTCAATTTTTGGCATCTTTATTATTTTTATTTGGATTTTCTGTTATGCCATCCATCCTTCGTAGTTGAATAAACAAAAAAAACAAATGTATATACATTGTTGCGTTTTATTTCATGCAGAAAAAGGTTTAAAAAAAATAAAAAATTCGCGGGCCATACTTTGAGTAGCGAGACATGATCTACAAGAAAGGAGAAATATTACAAGGCCCATATTCCCCGAACGAAGACTGAGGAATTATAACTGTGTCCCTTTTGGCCAAAAATTATATCCACGTTTTTAATTTACAAGTGAAAATTGGGAAACAGACTAAATGAAACTTTATATATTTTTTTATACTTCGCTACATTTAATTATTATACATTTTATGTCATGTTAAGTGTACTTTAAGAGAATATTCTTTTGAAATCCGACTGAAACTTTAAGCTACTTGAACAAGTACAGACAAGTTTTATTTAAAAAAGCCATCAAAAAAAGATTTAAAAAAAGGTGGAATATATTTACATTTTTTTATTCTATATGAAAAATGCGTGATGCCGAATATAAAATCATCTTTCCCTTATTTTTTTTTAAATTAACAATGAATTAAAATCGCAATATATTAATATGTTGTGCTAGGTAGATAAAATATCCGTAAAAAAATAATGAATATTTCATAATTTTTAGTATCCTTGTTAACGATCGCTGACAACAAATTATATAATGTCGTTAACAAACGAAATATATTAGGGTGACTAATCAATTTAAATTTAAAAAAAAAACTATTAATATAAACAAACACATATTTATTGGTTTCTCCAGTATATACAACATAATAGGACTATTTTCTAAATTTAATTTTATTATTGTTGTAAGTGTTCACTATGTGATAGGAGTCCCTATTGTCATATTTTTATTTATAATAGTATAGTAACGCGAAAATTAAAAAGAAAATTAATGTAAAAAATATATTGGTATCATTCATCAAAAAATAAACTTGGCCAGTTCGTGAATTACCGATCTGATCTAAAAGCGGTCGCAAACTGTTGACTTCAGAATTGAAATTTAGCCACCGAAAAATCCCACTTTATCGCAACAATATAGCAAATACGGTAATTTTTTTTTTAAAAGAAATGGTAATAAAACAAAGCCTATCATAAATATAAAAAGGGTTAATAATCATTAAATCGATGCATTTACGATTCAACAGCATTATAGTTCATTAGCGAGCCTTATCCATTTTTTTCAACACATCTATAATTAATATATTGCGTAAAATTTATATACATTTAACGTTTAATTTAAATTACTTCCCCGCGTTTATGATCCATCATACACAAATGAGTTATCGTATAGTATTAATTATGAAAAGCGATAAATATCTTCCACCATAAAGTTCATACGAATCCCTATGGATTTATGCCCTTTTTTCACAATCTATAAAAATGTAAAACAATAAATAGCGGGCTCGTTGTGGACTGGTGCACGTTTTCGTTTTCGGCCAAAACAAAAAAAAAGGTTAGACAGACACCTTTTTGTTCAAATTAAAACGATAGATGGCCGCGGGACCCCCGCGGCGATAGACTAATGAAATAAGCCCAAAATCAACAGAGAAATTACTTATGGAGATAGGAAATGGATCCAGAATGATAAATGAAAGAGCCAGTCTCCGGGCATACTGGTGCTATCGATTAGTAGGAGATTGACGAGCTTTCGGTAATTGGTAAAACTATCTTTGGGCTATCGGACTCCGCCAGTTTTTGGCGCTGGTGAGTGATGATCCTTTGTGGCCATTACTTGTACTTGGTGTTGATTGTTTTGTTATTCCATTTATATATCATATATCATTCGTTCGTAAAATGAAAAAAAGAAACAAGCCGGGATTGACAGCTGGCCTTCCATAATTCCTCTGGCGCAGTCGATTAACCGATGAGCTATTGTGATCGCATCACAGAAACGCTGATTAACAGTGTTAGTCAATTGAATTTTAGTCACGGTGTCGAATTCGGATGATGATGTAATGCAATATTTTATTTATTATTTAATAATTGAAATTGTATTATACTCGAACACAATGCAAATGCAACATTCATCTAAACAAAATAATGAAATCCACAAATCATATTTTTTTTAGATTGAGGAGAACAACCAATTAAATAACTAAATAGAGATAGAATTACAAAAAATACTATATTTTCATAGAATATTATTAACCAATTCGTCACGGCGGCTCGCAAACAAAAGCGTCGTCCATTTATAATGGAAATGAATTCTTCAACAATATCTTGACTTTTTTGTAAAAAAAATTGTAGCCGACTACTAACTGACACACTTGTCAATCGCACGTTTTCACTCGCACTCGTCAGTTCGTACCGAATGCGAGCGAGAAAAAAGATTGCGCCCGTAACAACAGAAGCGAATATTGCTGTTTTTATTTTTTTATTCACAACTGAAAACAATTACGGTCAAAGATTATTTATATTAGTCTTCAGACTTTTTTAGACAAATATAAAAAGTTTATGGTATGTAGGATTTATATTTTAAAAAATTCAATAATTCGAGGTCCCCAATAGATCCCATTGGCAAAGCAGCTAGTTAAAAGCGCGGTCATTAAATATGTTTACTTCTTGAATTTTCAGGCTATCAAATCCTTCTTTGAATCCTATTGAAGGTACAACATTTTTTCCAGTGAATACTACTGGCCAAAACTCATTCCAGCAAGTATTTAAGGTACATTAATGTATTTCGTTGACATATACAGAACAATGTTTATGAGACTGAGAAAAATTCTCATTTAAATCTTTGTTATATATTTCTTTTTATATATTCAACGAATATAATTCGCATTAAAAGCTGAAGGTATTTGTACGTATGCTGGATTTGATGACAAATATCAAGATGATAAATAATCTGGTGCATTATCCAGAATTAATAATATTTTAAAAGTGAAATTGCACGTGCCAATCGTTCGGTTTTACTTGCACTCGGCACATCTTACCGAATGCGAGCGAGAAAAAATATCGCGCCCATGCCAACAGAGACAAATAGTGTTGTTTTTATTTTTTTGCAATTGCGGACGATAAAGGTCAATAATTATGTATAATATGTATCCTTTTAGACTTATTTAAACAAATACAGAAAGTTTGTGACATGTAGAATTTATATTAAAAGAGTTATTCGAGAAAAATGGGGTCCCAAATAGCATCAGCATTAAATAATTTTTAAATTAAAAAAAAATATATATACGAATATGGTCTAAATTGTTCTGTTTAAACCGATCCGCGAACCCTCAAACTTTAACATAAAGCAACAAAACTTGGAGCTATTAACTGAAATTTACAGGCCGTCGCTATATTGCTAGTACATTTTTATATAAATTCGTAAAATTAACCATTCAAATGTTAGGATACGAACAGTAGGTAATCAATGACCGTTCAGTAGGAAAATAACGCACGATTTGTGTGTCCTGCAAATGATGATGAACATGTTTTGATAAAATTGGTGGAATAAAATCCACATTAATTAGCTGACAATCGTAATACAACACAATAAACTATTTTTAATAACTTATAATAAATTGAGAGTTAGGATACCATATCAACAAGTCTCTTCCTTTTATTATAAAAAGAAACGAACCGAATTTACAAAAAAAATGGAATAATAAAAATATTAAAAAAACAATTAAGCTGCCTTAAAGTGAGATGAAGATTAACCGATTACGATAGCATTGCTGGAGAATACATAGTCCATCACAAGGTGAAGAATAAAGATGAGACGGTATTTACAGCAAGAAAAAGTAATAAATATTATTTCACGTAAAGTTAAAATTTTAAGCTTTTGTGTTCAATTCAACACGAAAGTATTATTATTTTTTAGGAGTAAATATATAAATTACTAACTAAATGAAACAAGTCATATTATTCGTTGAATGAAAAATATGAAACAGAAATCATATTTGACAATTATCCCTTAAATAAATTAATTAATTATCCTAATTTAATACGAATGCATTTAACATTGATTGGCAGAGATGCTTTAATTTGTGAAAAATGGTTTGGGCCGTTTTTTTAATGACCGGGTTTATTCTAATTATATTTTTTATAAAAAGACACAAAAATGTATGAGGGTATAACCTCCATTCCCTAAAAAAATGCATTTTAATAAATATACCATAAAATATGTACGGTAATTTAAATATATTTAATTTATTGTTGTTTTAACGAATTGATTTCGCTTTTTTCACAACTTATCGGACGCCCCTCGAGGTCGCTAAACGCAGTATTTGGAAACGAAATCGTCCATAATAAATGAGATTAAATCTAGAGGTCCAATCTAATACACATTACGGCGAAAGAGGTAGATACAAAAAAAAGTGGACGCACATCTGAAGTGAGGCTGCGCACCACAATGATTTCCATAAGCCGTCCACGACCAATCACGAGCGTTCATTTGCTGTTCATTATAATGATTGGCAGTTTCAATTAACATTGTGATTGGAGGTCGGACCTCCCATTACAGTCCGAGCACTGAAACAAAGTGGCTATGAACTAAAATTAATTTCACATTGGAGAAACGGCATTTTTCAAAACGCTTCCCGAGTCCGCGAGCGATGACGTCACGGCCCCGGGGAGTGGTCGCCATCCGTCATCCGGCCGACGGATCACGTCGCTTGACACCTCGCCCGGGTCATCCCCATCAGTCACCTGGCCCCATCTCGCATAATTGTATGCTTATTGCCTTAATCCCAAATATTGCGGAGAGATGGATGGATTAAACATACTGCAGGTGCCCAGGATCTCGAATTTTATTAGAACAGCTATGATGCAATGATAAATGCACCTAACAATGACAAGATAAGCTCATCTAGATGGTAATTATTGAACATAAACATCGATTAAAAAATGATTGCAAAAATGAAATAGCGAAAGATGACAAAAAAATTTCTTCTAGAACAGTGATAACGAATCTTTTGCGATAAATGCTTTACAATTTGAGAAAAAATAACTCGATTCGGGTGCCGTATCACATCTACATAGTTTGGTATACAGGTTACCATCTCCCCCCTTCGTTGATCCCATGGGATACGTTCTATGCAAGGTAGCTATAAGCGAAATTTCGCTAACAACGAGGGTATTAATAAAAACATTTTAATTTCCCGATCTACATCAACACCTTCGATTCCTCCTGAAATGTGATCTTCCAGAATTTCTTGTAATAATTTATCCAGTAACTTCATTCAATGTGTCGTCGAAATCTCTATTTCATCTATCAGTTTCTTGAAAGCAATTGGCGCATTGTTTTTTTTAAATAATAAATTTTAATGCAGCTATTGGACCTAGATCCACACAGGCTGTAAGATGGAAGTGGTATTCAGAGGTGAAAATGCCACTTCAACGAGAAATTGCGCATTGTTCAAGACCTCCCATTCAACTTTAATATCCTCCCATTTTTATTGTTGAGCAGAAGTGAGTTTTGAACCAATCCATAAATATACCTTGAGTCATCCAAATCCCATAGTTACTTTGTAAAAAACTGATAAATTGTAACCTTTTATGTCACGAGGAGTTTCTCATTGATAAATCGCCCATGTTTTCGATTTTAATTCTGCGGATGCAATTCTGTTTAGAAAAATATACGATCTTTTGCTCCTTTAAATCCAGAAGCAGTCCTCCCTATGGAAATAACCGTAAGTGTTGGAGTTCGTTTTCAATAGAGTCCTGTCTTGTCTACATTACAAATTAAATTTCATGAATAATTTTTCCCTTCCACAGTTTCACGAAACTCTTGAACATTTATTGCTATGCAAGTTTAATCGTTTCTAAACTGATCACCTTAACTTCTCCATTATTAGTAGTATTATTAGAAATAGTTTTACAAAAACCCCGATCGTCCGCAATGGACGAGGATTACCGGCACTTAATTATTAAAGAAAAGCAATAATAAATTTCTACATCAGCTTATAATATTATTAAGTCGTGAATAAAGTACGCAGGGTTAAAAAAATTGTGAATAATAATATTGCTAGATGTCTTAACTATTTCTTTTAGTTTTCTTTCTGATTATCTGAAAGAAAGTTGTTAATTTTTTGTCCAGTTCTTTGATTTTTTATGAGCACCAGATCTTTAAAAACATAAATGTGACCCACTTATGATCATTGAGCTGAGGAAGGATTGAAAACGATTACCAATTCTTCAAAACATACTACAGATAGCTCAAATATTTTTTCTCGAATCTGCCACTTCAAATTATTAAACGTCAGATTCTCGGAGGCGAGAAATTCCAAATTTTTTGTTTACGAAATTGGGTGTCCCATCTTTTGAAACGATGCGTATGAACCAAAATGTCGACTTAAAGACGCGTGTCATAGGTTAGCCATCACTGTTCTAGAACGTTCAAATTATTAAACAATATTGTACATACCTTCAAATTTACAATACATCTGTATTCCGGGATTGGCGTGTATAATCTCAATCGAAAATCCAGCATTCTATTCAACTGTCCATTTTGTTGAACAACTCGCATTGCCTAGAATTTTAGAATTATAAATTACAACTAGATTCGTGGTGTCAGGGAAATGCAAGTTAATGCTTTTTGTGTTAATTCTCATTTCAGTGCACTTTCACTAAACCCTTTATGTAAATTATTTCTATAAAAAAATACGAATATTCAATTTTAAAATTATCAAGCAAAATCATTGGAATACATACAAAATGTGATTATAATATTATTGATTTATTGTTTTTTTTTTAAATATAATAATGTAATACTAATTTTATTATCAGATTTCACCAGAGTTAAAGGGAATCCCATTCTTAATTCATTATAAAAATGTATGAAAAATTACAAATCGCTACGTTTGGAACCGAAAGAGAAAGCGGGTGTATGGAATGTCAATAACTGTACTTCTCTGGTTTTATTCCCGATGATCGGGATAATACCCGAACAATCGTCTCACAACTCTCACAATTTCACACACTAATATAACACAAGAAAACTGAATTTAATAAAACAAAAGAATAATTATTATTTCAAATTTGATTTACATAACCGATAATAACATATAGTAATAATATTTAAATAGCGCAGTTGATCTATTGTAGAAATGGCAGTCATGTCATTATTATTCAGTGTTTTGGAGAAGTTCTTGTGACATATAGGCAGATATTCATAATTATTTAAAAGTAAATAATATAATAGAACGAAAAAATTCTACATATTTTTTAATTGAAAAACTTCATTCCAAAGATTGCTGTGATAAAAATCCAAGTTGGACATAAAATGATATAAAAATGCATCACTTCACTAGAATCTTAATTAGAGGACTTGAATAAAAATACACATTTTGGGTTATCTTTCGCTGCTAACCCTTTGCGTTCTTTTAATTAGTTTGTATAAATATTGATAACGCGCCATCATTTTTTTGGCTAAAAAACTATTTCCAAGTGTATTGGCTAATTAGTATAGTCCTTAAAACGTAGCCGTTCTTAATTACTATTACGATTAGTTCGTAGAATAATTTATAATAGCCGAAGCAAAACCTAGTATTTGTTCTTACTTAAGTATTTAATTATTAGCCAATTTTACAACATCTTCAAAGCTTTTTGTCAAACTATCAGAGTATAATTTGGTGAAATATTTGTATTTTTATAAACCGTGTATATCGAATCCGTGTACGTGCGGATAACAATTTTAATCCTTTCCACTCTAGCCATTTTTAGTTTGAAATTATCAGCTACAGTGAAACAAAAAGTGACATAAAAAAACGTAATCGGAGGAAAAACGTAGATTCCTATAAATTGAAAATTAATTCTTATTTAGATAATCCCGCAGATTGGTTTGGTACATACTTTTGTGTAGTTTACAGCTCTTTCAATCCCTTAAATCGATAAGAAAGTTTAGCCTTATTCATTTTCAATGCTAGTAAAGGCCCTCAATATGCCTACCTCAATGCATCTTTTTTGTTGGAATTGGATGGATTGGTCAGATAATTTTTTCGTTAATGTGATTATCTTTTCGTCATTCTAATTTTAATAATAATATTTGTACCAGATTATTGCGGTAGTAATGTTTAAAAGCACAAATTATTCCCGAGTCTAAAATGACTGCAGAATCACTAGTACAGTTTGAGGGGAAAAGGCTAATTTTATATTTCTCAGTGTTAAATTTGTTGGATGAGTAGGGCATCTATCTAGGAATATTTTTTTTTCTTAGCTCCCATCAAAGCATCTTAGCTTAAAAGTTGTTTTTAAAACAATTTTGAAGTTATCGTTTACATTATATTCATTTTAAACTAAAATAAAAAATAAAAAAATGTAAAAAGTAACTAAAATAAAACGGGACTGTAAAAATTGAACGCAAATAGCGGGAAAACGTGAATACCGGGCACATAAACCAGGATTTCACTGTACTATATTTGGAAAATGAATGAAAGGTTTATAAAGTTAGAGCTAATGTCTGATATAATATTTTTTTTGTTTAAATTGTTAAATAATAAAAGCTTGGTTTATTATACAAATAAATTAAAGTCATAAGAAGCATTTTTATACAGAATATGACTGACGGGATCAACTATTAATTTTATAAATGTTCAAAAACATTTAATCAAATCTATGAGTTTCTCTCACTATTTTATTTTTACAAATTTATTAAAAGAAATGTTCATTGAAAAAAATAATAAGAAAGATCTATTTGGTTTGATCTGATATTTGATTAAAAAAAAGCATTTTTTTTAATTAAATAAACAAAAATTTGGTTAAATTTGTTTGCTAAAAATTCTTTTCGGCCAATACGTCTGGCCACGGAGTGGAATAGGTTAGGAATTAAATAAAACCATAAAGCAACAGTGACAACCAAAAATATTTGTGAAGTAAAGAATAAAGGTTTTATTAGTGTTCGGAAAAGACAACAATCTTTTATTAAATTTAAATGGATTGCAAAATTTAAAACAACAGAAGAGTTGAAATCTTGCATCATTCACATTGCACTGAATTGCATTTTCTTTCCACCAAAATCGGAGAGCTTTTAATCCGATGAAATAAAAATGTTAATTAAAATATGGAAGACATCATTAATAATAATGTAATAATATAAAATAATTAATTGATTTTTTTAATGTCAAGATACGTCAAGATCACATATACCGTCAAAACAAAATGTGATTATTAAACATGTACGGCCCGCGAAAATAAAAAAATATCTCATCTATTTGTATCAAATCTTGTATTTTCGATTATACCGAGTTCTAGGAATAATATAGTCATTTAATAAAACATAAAAATGATATACAAAGCACATGTAAACGATCTTCATCATGGCAACCCAACGAGACATAATAAAATATAATACGGTAGTTATCAAACCAATTTGCCGGATTTTTTGCTACATCGCCGGAAATTATTATTGGATTACAATTTTTTTCACAGAGCTAATTTCTCGACGCCGAATATTCATGGGAACATTTATTACAATGTTACTGTAAAAAAAAAATATTAAGATTTGAACAGTTTAGTCTCCAACATAATAAAAATGATGATTGATGAAACGTTTAGATCGCTTTAATTATACAGCCGAACGCGCGCGGGCTTAAACAGTATACAGAGTGTCCCGAGATAATATTATGACAATCATAAAAAAAATGAAAAACAGAAGACAACGATTTCATGAAAGCTGCAAACGAATCGACTCGTATATTTAATTAAGAGTATTTTTTTGTTCGACCATTTCCACCTATCACTCGGACGCTTCATTAAAAGCATAATCGTTATAGGCGCCTTATTGCGGATTAGATTTTTTCCAATGTTTTTTCCGATATATTTTTTCAACATTTCTCCATTACCATACAATATTTCACTGGCACGTAGCACAGTTTTAATAGCCGAGAGTAAAATGTGGCTTTTACATCTTTTATATTTATCCACTGCGGTACTAAATCTGTTTTTACCGCACCTGATTAATTTACCTTTACCTAATGATCGTTACCCGTATACAAAATGGCCCGTGTGTAACTGAGTAGTTATCGTCATAGCAATTACCGGTTTTAATTACGGCCATTTGGTTTCATCTAATTTATGGTTACCAATCAATCATCCAGCATCTCGAACGAATCTATACATAAATAACAATCACCAGGTAAAATGCCTACCTGCGCGTACCGAGAACCGAATATTCAATGGTTGCACTACAAAAAAAGTAACATATAAAATCGTTACGAAATATCGCGTGCTGTCATTTTTTGAGTCGGGCTTTAATTGAATGATTGCGTCAATTTTTAATTTGAAAACTTTTCGTTTAACCTTAAAACGTGTTATAATTTGTTTTAATTAAATTGCACGGAATTACGTACAGTCATGTACGAATCATATTTAACGGTGAGATTTGATTGATCATATGTGTACACGGTGAAAAGTAATTAGGAAATTGAAATAAAATATTTGAAGAAAAAAAAAACGTTTAGCGAGCGGGTCAATCGTGCAATTACAAAGCTTCTGATTCTGTGGTTAATGGACTTTGAGCTTAAAAATAATTCATTATTTTTAAATAAAAAATAAACGTATTTTACATAAATAACAATTAGAAAGTGGCTTAATTATGTGAAGATGATTTATTCTATCATTTTTATTAAAATGCAAATATAAATCTATAGATAAGAATTTATTTATTTAATTAATTTTTGTTTCCAATATTGAATCATTTGTTTTTTCTTCACCACTATAATATCCATTGACGAATATAAATTGAGATTGCATCAGTCGATAACGAGCATGTGCAGCGTCTGGTGCAGTAATTTTTAATGTTTAAACTTGTCGGAGTGTTTTTTTAAAAATAATTTATATTCGACAAAAAATGTCATTTTACAAGTCAAAAATTGATATTACACAATATTACTCGATAATATTGCTCCAATTCATACTCCTTATAACAGAGGTTTTTAATCTTTATTCTTCGCGGCACACTTGAACCTATAGTAGAACTTTTGCGACACATCTGCATAACACACAACTTTAACTGACCTGTATTTGAAGTAATGTTTTTTTCTACTTAATCGAGGTACTGAATCTATTAAAAATCTACTAAAAAATATTATGCCTTTAATAATTTTTTTCTTTCGATACTGTCTAATATTAGAGGGACCGAAAAGTAATCAGAAAGTCCTTCGATTTTTCATTGAAAAACTTTTCCAAGTACCTTTTCATTTCTCCAGCATTACAAAAATTTTCACCTCTTAATGTATACTCTAACGATCTGAAAAGTTGGATTCCGACGGCGTGAGATCCGTTGAATAGGATAGATGAGTTATAAGTTCCAATCCAAGCTCCCTTATTTTTTCCTGCGTTATCTTTGCAGCGTTAGGCCTCGCGTTATCGTGATGAAGGATCCTTTTTTGATATAGACCAAAACAGATAATATGTATAATTCCAGAAATATCCCATCACACACAAACAAGGACCTTCTTTATTGTTAGTGATGGTCGAGAGGTCGAAACAGGTACTTCTACGGAAGAAAGCCATTGTTTTTTTCGTACTGGATTATTGTATAATGGCTGAGGTTTTCCTGAAGGGCCCGCTCTACGTTGAGTCTAAATGTAGACTACCTCTGACAAGCCATCGTGGCAACCATCGCATCTAAATACTCCTTGGAAATACAGGTGACCTACACCTTAAAAGGCAAGGGTAATAGATTAAGGGAGGAGAATCTCACTACGACCTGGCCGGTGTAAATCACAAAAGCCCTGTTAGCAGGGATGGAGGAGACAAGGTCCTGATAACAGACGGGACCGCCTCACTACATTGAGCATAGTCTATCTCTCATAACAAAACTCCGGATACTCCCAAAGAATGTGTTCCGATGATTAATCATTGGAGTCACAAAACTCGCAAGTCAGGTCATCCCTGAGTCCCAGACGATGAAGATTGGCGTTAAAGGAGCCATGTCCTGTGACAAACTGGGACACGTAATGGTCAATGCAGATTCATTCGAGCTAGTACATTGGGGTAGAACCGGAAGCCAGTTCTGCCCGTACTCTCAGTAGACTAACGGGATTGCCATATCTTTAACGCAATACTATGGAGTCTCTTCTTGAGTGCGGCTTGGTCCAAAGCTTCGACGTCGGGCAGGAGAATGTCCTGGTCCCCAAGATGTGCTGGATAGCCACGAGGGATCAACCAGCCCGCAGCCCAGATCTAGAGTTCCAAATCGAGTAGCAGAACGTCAGCAAGGACCGACTATAAAGGCAGTCATATAGGACCTGGTTAGCGCGATAAGCTTCAGTCTTTGGCCCGAAAGAAGGCGTCTCCGAACCAAAGATAAACTATCCCGGTGGGCCCAAAAATACGGATCGGCTTCATACCGAGACAAAAGAGACGCGCAGATGGTACGCCGTTTAACCTAATTTTTTTGCCAAGGATCTGAATCCACCATCGCCTTCAGGATATCATCATCTAATTTTTGGGGTCGTCTTTTTCGAGCGACATCTTCGAAGTTCCTATTTTCGTTTTTAAACTTCTTTAACCACCGATGACACTTGTTTTGTTTCAGAATATCCTCGTAAGTATCGGTAATTTTTTTCACTGCTTTATTTGATCGAACAAAAATTATAGAAAATATTAGAAAAATATTAGGAAACGCTGACATTCATGCATATTATTAACATAACCTCGTCAAATGGAGCCATATACATTCAATGATATGAACCGAAATTTATTGAAATATTATTTTGACATAATTTTCGACGATCGATAAATTACGTCGGCTTTCCACAAGAATGCGTTCGTGTCTTAATAGTTCATTTCAACAAGGTTTAATTAACGTTTAATATACAACGCACTGGGCCAATAAATAAGTGAATGACGATCTGGGCCAATACGATTCACCGAGTAATATTATTTTAGAGGTCCACGTGCGGTCAAAAACCAAAATCCAATGATAATATTTCCGAGGTCCCATTCGATATGGGCGTGGCGATTGCACTTCTTTAATTATACTATGTAGATTTATTTAAATTTAATTTAAAACCGTGACATCGGGACGCTAAGGTGTTTGCGATTAATGTTGCCAGCGGAAAAAATAACGATCCAAATATTATTGATGCACGGAATGCAATTAGATGCGTATTACATTTATAAAATATTAATAACGCTTTTCAATATGTCTTTAATGATTGATTCAGATATTTTAGACGAGCGGCTCTCAAAATTTTAACAATAATTAATTTAAAAAAATCTATGATGATTTTTTATGACTTCTAAAGAAATCCCTGATTTATAACTAATAATATAATATTGACGTTTATTACTGTTTCTATTTCTCTGGTTTATTACATATTTTGTTAATGGCGGCGGCGAGACTGGGGCTGGGGCTGGCCGAGCTGGTTACTAATAAAGTCATCACCATATTCTGTTTGATCTCAGCGGGTGTCTTCGTTAGAGATACACTGGATTCTGCCCGGGAATCAGATCAATTCCGAATTAAGAGAACAACCTGCCACCGCCCTTTTTTGTTATTATTTGTGGTCAATATCACTGTCACAATTAAAGGAAACTTATGCATTATTCTATTAAATTTTAAAACGGCGCTGCTCTCTTCAATACCATTTATGTCCAATTCGAAAGAAGCGGATTTTCCGGAATTTATCTCGGATTGTAAATTGACCATCGCAGACATGCAAAAAAATTGACTTAGTTTATTGCCATTTAATCCAACTAATACTCGGTCTTAAATTATTCCGCAATGCTTACATATATGGATATCATTAATTTTTCATCAATCAATAGTCTATCAGTAGATGTTTTTTTTAGAGAACGAATTTGTTTTTATCTGAATATTGGATTCGATTTTTTTAATTGATCTTATGATATATTTGTTATAAAATATGTTTTTCTTCACCATCAGTACTCGTCAACCTTTAATAACTTCAATTGCTTAAAATTTCAGGCGTAAACGAATATTTGAAAAAAATATTATTTATTAAGCAATTTGATTTTCTTGTGTTTATGAAATAAATAGGAATAATACGTATAAAAAGTATCATCCTGCTAAAAACAAAAATACGTACGTACAGCATCCATATCCTTAAAAAATATCCTTATAATCTCGCGATTTTACGCGACAATAACACATCTAAATGTGGGTCTACATGTTCATTTACTAATAAACTAATACAGTAGAACCTCGATTATCCGGATTTTCGATTATCCGGATTAGTCAAAATAA